>PVJS01042408.1:0-17525 GCA_004027185.1 Glis glis | reverse complement strand
CCGCTTATATTATGTACGAGCAACCCCTCCCCAATCACGCCAGAAGCAATCCTCCAATCACACCTCTCTCACGCCACATACACGCAGGCCAGGCCTCCTCTCATAGGTTCTCCAGCAGCAAGCACGCAATGAGCATGCACCAAACGCGTGCGCTTCCCAACTGCGCATGTGCTAGGTCTGGTAAACAAGTGCAGGTCACAAGACTTGGCAGCCAGCCACGGCGCCATCTTGGCTGGCTCGACCGAGCCCAGCTTCCCACATCTCCCCCTTTTTGTTTTACCAGAAAATCAAGAGGCTTGTGACCGTGCCTGTCCTAGGTTGTCACCAATCATCCCTCATCCTTACCCGTCATCAGCTCAGCAACATCATGGTTGCCTGCCTGCCTTAGGTTGGTATGAGGATGTGATGATCTTACCCGTCTTTGACTACCGGTCCATCATGCTAAGCCTCACGGCGGGAGAACTACCAGCCTCTAGCGCTGCCATTGCTTGTATCAACATATGCTGCTGAACAGAGGTTCGTCTTTTCATTCGCAACATGCATCCAACCATCAATCCATAAGCCAGCAAAGCCAGCAACAAAAGGAATCGCCAAAAAGCCATTCCCCCCCAGTCTTTGAGAAAACCAACAGCTCCTCTGATGGTGTCCATCCATTGTTGTGCCGAAGCAATCTTGACTCTGGTGCTATTCACAGCTACTATAGACGCGTGAAGCTCACTCATGGTCCGCTCGAATTCACGACTCTAATTTCTAAGCAATATGATCCCCAGCCGTCGGGACAAATTACCTGCTCGGGAAAAATTCTCATACTGGATAGAGGTTATACATAATCCTGACAATCGCTGCACACAAGGAAGGAATGGCAATTGGCCTAAAATGTCTACTTGTTCTTGAAGCAGGTCAACCCGCTGATTTACCATTAAAGCTAACATTAAACATAGCATATGGCTCTCCCCGCTCCGCCGCCGCTCGCCGCTCAGGGGCGCCGGGCGCGTCCGCCGCCGCCGTCCGCAGCGTCCTGCTCCCCGGGCAGCCCCATGTCAGGGGGCGGGAAAGGGCTGGCGGCCACCGCCGCCGCCGCCGCCACCGGCTGGAAAGTCCCTGCTGGGCTGCACCCCGGCTCGCGCACGCGGTGCCCGCCGCGCCGCCTCACGCACCCTCGCGCCGGCACTTCCTCTC
Source organism: Glis glis (assembly GCA_004027185.1). NCBI lineage: Eukaryota > Metazoa > Chordata > Mammalia > Rodentia > Gliridae > Glis > Glis glis. The sequence goes on along the minus strand of PVJS01042408.1, from coordinate 16,346 downwards.
GCACGCTTCTTCTAACGCACTTGTGACTTGAGAGCCCATTTCGCTTTGTCGCGCTGGCCGCGAACCTTACCTTCGTCACTTTAACCAGTGAACCTTAATAGAGCTATCCCTCCACCGCTTACCTGCAGACCTTACCCTGTTTTCTTCAAGTTCCCCGTACGGGCCACCACTTGACGCAGTCCTGGAGTTCTGACCAGCAGAGTCCAGGAAAGACGACACACAGACACTTCAGTACAGATGGTGCAGCTTCCTCTTTATTATCCTCTCTCTCAGCTTCCTCTCCGCTTCCTCCTCCGCTTCCTCCTTTTTTCACATCCGCCATCCCGCTTATATTATGTACAAGCAACCCCTCCCCAATCACGCCAGAAGCAATCCTCCAATCACACCTCTCTCACGCCACATACACGCAGGCCAGGCCTCCTCTCATAGGCTCTCCAGCATCAAGCACGCAATGAGCATGCACCAAACGCATGCGCTTCCCAACTGCGCATGTGCTAGGTCTGGTAAACAAGTGCAGGTCACAAGACTTGGCAGCCAGCCACGGCGCCATCTTGGCTGGCTCGACAGAGCCCAGCTTCCCACAATAGTAAAATGTGAAAAGAGAGACTTGCGTTGAAGAGGACATTGTTAAGCAAAAAGGAACCAGAACTAGATGTGTAGGATTCTCAGTCTTCCCATACTGCAAAGAAATGAGAAAACATGTTCTGAAGAGAAGATGACAGTGGCAGCTGAGGGTTTGGCGAGCAGGTCCCGGAGCAAGATGTGGATTTAACCAGCATCTCCACACAGCCAAGGGAGATGTGGTCGTGCCAGCAAAGACACTGCCAGGTAGAACCAAAGCTCCTCACAGTAGACACCATAGAGCTCAGCTCTCCCTGCTGTGCTGACCCGGGAGGAGATGCTGTCCAAGCCAGGAAGGGGGCCGTCAGTAGGTAGCAACTTCCTGGCACCTCAGTCTCAGACTTCCAGCTTCTAGAACTGAGAAATAAATTCCTGGTGTTTAAGCTCCAGTTCTGGTCTTCTGTGATGGCAGCTGAGCTAACTGAGACCAACCTCCCTTCAGTGCCTCACAGAACGAACAGACAAAAACGCCAGTAAAGACCCAACCAGCTGAACAACAAACACAATTAACATGTTTGATCTAAGCCCTGTACCCAATGACAGCGTATTCTTCTCAAGTACACACGTACAACTGATAGAGGCTGAGTCATAAAACAAGGATTGAAATCACTCTGAGTTTGTCCTCTGGCAACAGTGGAATTAAGTGACATTAATAAAAGATAACCAAATCAGGCATGGTGGTGCATGATTGGAATCCCAGTACTTGGGAAGCTGAGAAAGAAGAAGGATCACAGGTTTGAGGCCAGCCTCAGCAACTTAGCAAGGCCCTCAGCAACTTAGTGAGACCCTGTTCCAAAATAAAAAGGGCTGGAGGTGTAGCTAAGAGTTAGAGCACCCCTAGGTTCAATCTCCAGTACACCTCCCAAAAATAATAAAAAGAATAAAATGAAAAAAATTGAAATCAAGCCACACACATCTAAATAACCCATGGAATAATAGAAAAAAATTTTAAATTTTATTCCCAGCAGAATTGTGCATGTATGTCACTCTCAACATGACTTACATTATATGAGACTACAATGCACCAATAAAAGCATATTAAAAAAAGTTGGATCAAACCCAAAAAAACCAGCCTGCTCATTTAAAAAAATGTTTTAAAATATGCTTTTATTGAAACTGCATATTGAAATATCAAAATCCACTGCTGGCTTTTAAGTAACTTAAAAATAACTTTACAATTCAGAGGTTTTGATGCATGTGTTAGAAGGAAGGTTGAAATCAATGGTATAAGCTTCTTCCTCACAGGAACCAGCAAAATAAATGGTGATCCCTCCCATCAACACCCCAAATTGACTCCAGATGGAGTGTTGATCCAAGTACAAAAGATGAAGCAATAGAAGCTATAAGAGGAGATAGAACGTTAACTTGGACAACATAAAATTTAAGAAGTTCTGTTTATCGGAGTGAAAAAAAGCCACACGAAATGAGAAGATATTCTGAAAAAATGTACCTGATAAAAGACTCCTAGTCAGATTATATCAAAAAATCTACAAAATCAACTAGAAGTAGCCAAACAACACTAATAGTAAAACTGCAAAAGACTTGCACAAGCACTTAAAGTAGGATAACCTGACAGCCAGCAGCACACGGCACTGCCTTGGTCATCAGGGAGACGCGTCCTGGACCCTCCCCACCCCCAGAACAGGCTGAATGGTGTCAACCAGGGCGGTGCCCTGAACTCTCCTACGGTTGAGTGGTGCAGCCTAGACTCTGAAAACCTGGGGGTACCTGGTGTGGTGTGAACCCAAGAGAAATGTGTGCACACATGCACCAAATACCTGCACAGAAGCTTCTCATCAGCACTAGCCCTAAGAGCAAAGCACTGGGAGCCCAATGTCTGCTGGACTATGAGAATCGTGGTGCATTTGTGCCGGAGAATGTTACAGGGTGAGAAAGTGAGCCATACTGCCCACAGCTCACGCAAGAACCTGACTCAGCGCTGAACTGAGAAGGCAGACACAAAATAGTGTGTCTACACGACCAGGGAAAGGGACCTGCGGTGGTCAGGACACATCTTGGCCTGGGTGCTGGTGACATAGGTGTGCACTTTGTGGGAGCTCATCTCTGTTCTTGAACTTTCTGTACACACCTATGGTTTTTTTTTTTTTTTTTTGCGGTACCGGGGATTGAACCCAGGGGTGTTCTATCTCTGCGCTACACCCCCGGCTCAGAGGGCCTCACTAAGGAGAGAGAGAGAGAGAGAGAGAGAGAGGGAGAGAGAGAGAGAGAGAGAGAGAGAGAAAGCGAGCGCTGAGGCTGGCCCCGAACCCGGATCCTCCGGTCTCTGCCTCCCAAAGTACTGGGATTACAAGTGTGCGCCACCACGCCCGGCTCACACCTATGTTTTAATAAAATTTTACTAGACATCAAAACAATATAAAAAATTATAGATGTGCAACTACTGACATGGAAGTTTTTTTAAATACTGAGAAAAAGTTACAAAGCAAAGTACACAGTATGACTCCATGCTTGTGAATAATAGCTATGCACAGAAATGGGCTACACAACAACATTCACTCATTAAAAAATATTTATTGGGCAGAGACTATGTCCAACACAAACTTCATCTGGAAGACATCTACACACTGGACAATCCCATGCAGAGTCCCGGCATGCATTGCCACCCCCAGCAGCGCAGCGGCCCCACACCTGCAGGAGTGGCTGGCGGAGGACAGCAGGAACACCGCTGACACACGATCTGCGAACGTCACAGTCACGGGGTACACAGGCTGACATGCGTGCGTCCGAGGGTCTAGAACTACACCTAGCTGGGAACACAGCCACGACCGCACGGCGGCACCATGGGCAGCACAATGGGCAGCACAGGCGAACACCTACAGGGCGGCACTGGGCCAGCTCCTGCCCAGCCGGGCTCTGCCGGTGAAGGACCCTGAGGTCATCTGCAGCCGGGAGGGGTCAGTATGGAGCCCATGTGCGGGCTTCACAGCAGTGCAGCAGCCCTGTCCTCCCTGGCGGTGGACCACGCTTCCTGAGCAGAAGGTCGACTGTCATCTCCAGATCGGAAAGACTTTCTCTCCCACCTGAAAAAGACAAAGCAAATCAGCCCAGTAGTAAATCATTTCTGTGTGATCAACACTAAACAAGATAATGACATTCAGGTGCAGATATTTTTTAAAATAACAAACATTTAAACTTTGAGTATAAAATGACTAAAAAGTACAAAACAGGTATAAAAAAAACAAAGGCAAACCATTTGATTTTTTTTTTCTCTCCCACATTAATCCTGAATCCAATAGAGAATTCCATCTTCCAGTAGCCTCTGAGACCCAAGGCCTGGGGTGAGCACGTCCCGCAGGACCTGGCACCCACCCGGGCAGCACCCAACCCCACCTTCCACATGAAAACAGGCTGCTCCACCACCTGTAAGCAGCTCAGCTGTTCAAACCACTGCTCTGGTATCTCACATCCAGGTCAACCTCAGCCTGCAGGGCCCAGCTCAGCTGTCTCCTCTCCGCCCAGGGCTCTTCTGGGTGCAGCGGAGTGGCCGCAGGTGGGGTGGGTCTCCTCTCAACTGGCGCTGCGGCCTGAGGAATGACTTACCTTCCTGAACCTTCCCCCCTGTTCCACAGAAGGAGAAAGGAAGCGAATAATAGCATCCGCTTCCTGTGAGGATTACATAAAGTGAGCATAGGAGGTGCAGGGACCTGAGCCAGCACTGGCCCACCAGCACCTCCAGAAATGTCCCAGAACCCGCATCCACCGGCCTCTTACCCTGTGAGACGTGGGGTCTTGTCTGGAGGTGACAGCCCAGCTCAGCGCAACCGACATATGCCTCCTCCAAACTGGGTTCCTTTGCAACACGACAGAACCTGTGACCACATCTCCAGTGTGGACGGGGACTGGGTCATCCATCATGAACAAGGTCTGCTTCCAGTGGGTGGTGCTGCAAGATAGGGTGGGTGACCCTGCTACGGTTGTCCTAGCAGCCTCAGAGTGACCCAGCCCTACGGCACCCTGCACCCGGGAGCCCTGAGCTTGACTTCCCAGGTCAGTGAAGGAGCAGGTACACCCATTGCCCTGTGCGCGAAGAGATCCTTATGGGACACAGTGGGAGCAAAGCCCCAACAGAGGCAGTGCCAGCTCTGGACCGCCACTGAGGATTTTTCCTGGAGGCACCCTTGTCCCTGATGAGCCAAGTGGAGGGAGCAGAGAGTCACACTGGACAGACTTCCCACTGTCCCAGAGCACAGCCGTGAACCCAGAGTCACTGTGCCCATCCTACACAGCTGATTCCCGTTTAGACAGTGTGATTAGAGTGACACACTGACCACACCAGGCCCCCACATCATTTCCAAGAGAGGTACATCTAATGTGAGCAAGACAGCTAGAGAAGCGAGGAAATCCTAGACTCCAGGGCCCTTAGTGTGCTAGACACACCTCTAGCTCTTTGAGTCTGACACCCACATGCCCACCACTGTTCAATGGCCTGGCCTGGGCCACCCCTCAGCTCCTACCCAAAACATCCTTGGTCTTCTTCTTCCTCCAACCTCAGCCTCATGGGGCGACTGCCCAGGCACCCCCATCCACCTGGGTTCCCACCCACTGCCTCCAGCAGGTGAGCAGGAACTGAGGAGGCAGCTGGACCTCCCAAGACTCTGCAGGCGGACTTTGTACCCTACGCATGGCTGAGGGGCTGGGGAGGGCCAGGGCAGCCCCTAAAGTTCTGCAAGGGCACTTCTGCATCAGGGAAGCCATCGAGGCCTGCTCCTTGGAGTGAGGACACCCAAGGCAGCAGCAAGGGGGGACCATCCATTCCATACGGCTGGGTGTGACCCTGCTCCAGCTCCCCATGCACCCAACTCACGCCCACCCATGCCCCATAGCCACCACCCCATCCCCGGGGACCGCAGGGCACTCACGGGTGCAGCGGGCCTGTGCTGAGCACCTGCTGCGGCTGGCCCTCCTCCAGGCTCTGGAAGTGCACACTGAACCAGGCCGTGAAGCCATGAAGGGTGCCGGCCTTCTGGATTTCAAAGCGCAGTTCACCACGCATGGTCTGCACCCAAGCACATGACAGCAGGTGGGTGGGTCCGCCAGCTCAGGGGTCCACCGCCCAGCCCAAACCAACCCTAAGCCCAACCTCAGGAGCTACTGCAGACCGTTAGGCCGTCTCCACTCCTCCCACAGGCACTGCCCAGGCTGCTTGCAGCACTGACCAGGCCTGGACCCTGCGGACAGCCAGGCCCAGCCGCCCCATGCAGTAGTCACTACAGGAAAGACACCAGTAATTTTACCATCAATGGTGGCAAAAGACCCCTCAAAGAATACTTAATTCAAATACTGTACCATGATAAATGGAATGGAATTAACACAATTTTGAAGATGTGAAGGATACTAAAACTTAAAAATAACTAGGGACACAAGAAATTAACTATAAAGAAAATAATTTTAAAACCATGAAAGACAAAATCAAAATAGAATATAAGAAAGGAAAGAATCAGAAAAAGCAAGAGCAAATGATATAGATTCACTTCCTCATATAATAAAATAACTGGTCACTTGCAGCCCAGCACTCGCTGGAGGCGTATGATGTGCCAGGCTCGGTGCCTAGGGCCTCACACGTGGCCATCATTTGGCACAAGGAGGAAGCAATTCATCTTCCTCTCACCTCTAGGTCAGAGATTTGCACAGTTCTCATGTCCAACTGCAAGATGGTGCACGGTTCAGAGAGACAGTCTTCTGGCTTCAAGATGTGATTATACTTGGGCTTCGAAAAAAACTCCTTGATTGCTAAAGATCTGGGGGGGAAAGTCAAAGTGAGGGATCAGAGTCTCAATAGAGGTCTCAGTCTTTGAAGCACATGTGGCAGCAATAAAAGGTCCTCTGCTGCAGCAAGAGTACTCAGCCTGCCTGCGCCCTGGGACACCCTGGAGGACCCACCTGGAGGACTCACCCCAGTGACCTGTCCTGCAGGACTTACACAGAGGACCTGCCCTGGGCCCGGCAGCCTTGCTAAGCCTCACCCAGACAGCAACAAGAGCCAGTCACTGGGACTTCCCTTTCTTTGCCTTATATAGGGGTCTGTGCACACCAATGCCAATGTTCACCAAATAACCCAGAGGATTCAGGCTGCAGTGTGTTTTAGATCCAGAATCTTTTACTGACCTCCTACTACACTGAAAATACAAAAGATCTCCTGTCACTGGCTACTCCTAGCGAATGTGACACACAGACAGGACTGGTGTGGCCGACTGAGCCTGGAGAAATGCCTGTGTTGCCCCTAAGAAAATTCAGCAGAGACAGGTGCTGGACCCGAGGCCACCCTTCCCTAATTCCAGGGTGCTCTCTAGAGGAAGCAGCCACTCAACTAGACCCTTCCTCACAGAGGCAACTCAGGCCAAGCCTCCTGAGGACATGGTTCAAGGTGGGACCTTAGGCTCCACCACACAGGCGTGGTGGGCCACTGCAGTTCTGCCCATGTGTCAGGACCCTGGAGTGTTGCTTTACTTGCAAAACAACAGGAACAGCAGCACCAACATGTGCTGACCCTCGTTTAAAGCTTGTAAGCACTTGGTGAGAGCCAACATCTGTGTCTTAGCAGCCCATATGTTTTTAAAGGCCTAATTGTAAACATAACCTTTTCCCCATTATATCTGGAGAGTCAGTTTGCAGGACCCTTTAATTCCTGGCTCATTTTTAAAAGCAATGTGCAGTTCTCAGGCACGTGGTGAGTTTAGGTTGGCTTGCAGCACGGCATATTCTATAGAGAGCCCAATTCTCAGGCTGGGCCTTCCCCCATGCTCTCCTCGCCTTGTCTTCCCTCAGGAGCAGGGAGCGGTGTCACGTGGGGCGCTCCCCTGCAAGACCATCTTGGGATCAGGATCAGTGTGGGCAGGGCCAGGGCAGAGGAGGAGGTGGCAGGAAAATCTACCTGTCATCATTCTGGGCGTGTAAAGGACAACTCTCCTAAAACCAGAATGGCTGCGCTTCCCAGAGAAGGCCCAGATGCTCATGAAAGGCAAAGGCAGCATGCAGGACGCTGTCAGCCCTTGAGTGGGACCTGCCCAGCCCCCACCCCCACCAGGAGCCCGAAGGTGCCCTGCTGTGCACACCTACTTGAGCGCACTGAGGTTGAATTCATATGCATTGTCCCAGAAGAGAACCTTGCTGTGGTAGTCCTTGTCAGCGCTGCAGGGCACCAGGTGCAGTGCTGCCGTGGTCGGCCAGATGACCCCGTCCTCCTTCAGCCACGCATCCCGGGCATACAGGATGGACTCGATCATGAATTCAAACTGCACGGGAGTAAAGATGAGGGATGTGTCACCAAGGCCTCGCCGCACCAGATACACAACACACACACACACACACACACACACACACACATACACGTAAACCCAGCACCCAGGAGGAATCACTGTGACCACTCTGCAGTTTATCTTCAAGTATTTTTCCACATACACATAAAATATACAAATAATTTTTTATTTTATTTTTTACCATAGAGTGAAACCAGCCTTTTCTGGTGCGTGGCCTATAACTTGATCTCTCTCCATGTGCTGTCACCCTGGATCAGCTCAATCCTGCCTTCGCTTGGGTGGTTCTCTTCCTATTGAGTTTTGAGTTCTTGGTCTGCTTGGCCACACACTGGAGGTGTGATCTGCAGTATTTCCTCCTGTTCTTACAATCTCTTCATCCTCTTAACATGGTCTGGCAGAGCAGGCATTTTAAGTTTTGATGGAATCCAGTGTATCAACTTTCTCTCCTATGGATCATGCTTTAGAACCACACCTAAACATTCATACCGACTCTATCCTATGATTTCTTCTTAAAGTTTTATATTTTACACACACATGTCTATGATCAAATTTTAGTTTTGTATGGGGGTGAGGTTTAGGTTGTGGTTATTTTTTGTTTGGGGTATGGATGCCAACTATTCCACTATCATTTGTTGAAAAGACTCTTCTCCACTGATTTTGTAGCTTTACTAAGTATCAGTTGACCATATTTGTTGAAATCCCTCCTCTGTGCCACTGCGTTTCCATCCCAATACCACTGTCCAGATTACTGTAGCTTTCAAATCAAGTAACATGTTCCTCCAACTTCATTCTTTTTTTAATGTGCATTATGGTCTCACATCATAATGAAAATCTTGTTGACAGTAACATACATGCACACAGCCCCTGGTGCCCCCCCCGGCCTCCCCATTCCCCCACTTCCCAATACAGAGTACTGAGATTGATGTTGGTATATTCTCATATGTACATTTAGTCAATGATAGTAATTCCATTAATGAACCTCACTCTTCCCCTTCCCCTTCCCTTAGACCACCTCCCTGCCATTGTCTGGAGTCCCTCTGGTATCCCAATTACTCCCTAGCTTGCACATATTAGAGAAAACATATGACCCATCCTTTTCTGTGATTGGCTGATCTTACTTAACATTATGATCTCCAGGTCCTTCCATTTTCTTGCAAAAGACAAAATTTTGTTCTTCCTTATTGCTGAGTAGAATTCCATTGGATGTATTTCCCATAGTTTTGTAATCCATTCATCTGTTGATGGACACCTGGGTTGATTCCATAATTTGGCTATTGTGAATTGTGCTGCTATGAACATGGGTATGCATTTATTACTGTAGTTCTCTGGTTTCAATCCCTTTGGAATGATACTCAGGAGTGGTATAGCCGGATCATATGGTGGATCCATTCCCAGTTTTCTAAGGAATCTCCACACTGATCTCCATAGCAACTAAACTAATTTGCACTCCCACCAACAGTGCAGAGGAGTGCCTATTTCCCCACATCCTCGCCAACATTTATTGTTATTTGACTTCTTGATGATTGCCATTCTGATTGGGGTTAGATCATTTCCCTGATTGCTAATGATGTTGAACATTTTTCATGTATCTATTGGCCATTTGTATCTCTTCCTTTGTGAAGTGTCTATTCAATTCGGTTGCCCATTTCTTGATTGGGTTATTTGTTTTTTTAGTGTAAAGTCTTTTAAGTTCTTTGTATATTCTAGATATTAGTCCCCTGTCCGAGGGATAGCTCTGGCAAAGATCTTCTCCCATTCCACAGGCTTTCTCTTTAGACTCTTGATGGTTTCCTTTGATGTGCAAAAACTTTTTAGTTTAATGCCATCCCACTTATTAGTTCTTGGTTTAATTTCCTGAGCTTTGGGAAGTTTCTACCTGTGTCTATATGTTGGAGTGTTGAACTTATGCCCTCCTCTAATAATTTCACTATCTCTGGTCTAACTACCAGGTCTTTGATCCATCTCGAGTTGACTCTTGTACAGGGTGAGAGGTAAGGGTTTAGTTCCATTTTTCTACAAATGGATAACCAGTTTTCCCAACACCATTTGTTGAAAAGGCTGTCTTTTCTCCAAAGTATGTGTCTGGCTCCTTTGTCGAAAATCAATTGTCTATAAGTTTGTGGACTTGTTTCTGTATCTTCTATTCTATTCCACTGGTCTATGTGTCTCTTTTTGTGCCAATAGCATGCTGTTTTTATTACTATAGCTCTGTAGTATAATTTGAAGTCAGGAATTGTGATACCTCCTGCATGGTTCTTATTGCTGAGAATTGCTTTGGCTATTCTAGGTCTTTTGTTTCTCCATATGAAATTAATGACTGATTTTTCTAGGTCTGTGAAGAATGATATTGGTATTTCGATAGGGATTGCATTGACTCTGTAGATCACTTTTGGTAGAATCGCCATTTTTGACAATATTTATTCTGCCTATCCAAGAACAGGGGAGATCTTTCTGTCTTCCAAGATCTTCTTCAATTTCTTTTAGTGTTTTATCATTTTCATTGTAGAGGTCTTTTACCTCCTTTGGTTAGGTTTATTCCTAGGTATTTGATTGGTTTTGAGGTCATTATGAATGGAATTGTTTTCTGAATTTTTTTCTCAGTGGATTCATGGTTGGCACATAGAAAAGCTACTGATTTTTTAGGTTGATTTTGTATCCTGCTACTTTCCTGAATTTGTTAATCAGCTCTAGTAGTCTTTTTGTTGAGTTTTTTGGGTCTTCTAGATATAGGATCATGTCATCTGCAAATGGAGATAATTTTAATTCTTCTTTTCCTATTTGAATTCCTTTGATATCCTTCTCTTGTTTTATTGCTCTGGCAAGAGTCTCAAGGACTATACTGAAAAGGAGTGGTGATAGTGGGCATCCTTGTCTTGTTCCTGAATTTAAAGAGAATTCCCACAGTTTTTCCCCATTCAATATGATGTTGGCTTTGGGTTTATTACATATTGACTTAATGATATTGAGGTACATTCCTTCTATTCTGATTTTCTGTAGTTTTTAACATGGGTGTTGGATTTTGTTGAATGCCTTTTCAGCATCTATTGAGATGATCATGTGATTTTTGTCATTAGTTCTATTTATGTGGTGAGTAACATGTATTGATTTGCATATGTTGAACCAGCCTTGCTTTCCTGGGATGAAGCCAACTTGGTCATGGTGTACAATTTTCTTGATGTGATTTTGAATGCACATGGCTAGTATTTTGTTTCGAATTTTTGCCTCTATGTTCATCAATGATATTGGTCTGTAATTTTCTTTTCTTGATGTATCTTTATTTGGCTTTGGTATTAATGTGATACTGGCCTCATAGAAGGAATTTGGTAGAATTCCATCTCTTTTGATTTCATGAAATAACTTGTGAAGTATTGAGTTTAGTTCTTCTGTAAAGGTTTTGTAGAATTCAGCTGGAAACCCGTCTGGACCTGGGTTTTTCTTTGATGGCAGACTTTTTATTTCCATTTCTATCTCCTTGCTTGCTATTGGTTGATTCAGGTTTTCTATATCCTCTTTGTTCAATTTAGATAGGTTTATGTGTCTAGAAATCTGTCAATTTCTTCCATGTTTTCCAATTTATTGGAATATAGGTTTTCAAAATAGTTTCTGATGATCCCCGGAATTTCTCCACTATCTGTGGTGATGTCTCCTTTTTCTTTTTTCTTTTTTTTTTTTTTGTGGTACTGGGGATGGAACCCAGGGGCATTCTACCTGCAGGCTACACCCCCAGCCCTATTTTTTATTCATTATTTTGAAACAGGGTCTCACTAAGTTGTGGAGGGCCTCACTAAGTAGCTGAGGCTGGCTGCGAACCTAGATCCTCCGGTCTCTGCCTCCCAAGTACTGGGATTACAAGCGTGTGCCACCACACCTGGACTCCTTTTTCATTTCTGAATTTAGTAATTCGGGTTGATTCTTTCTTTTGGTTAGGTTAGCTAGTGGTCTGTCAATCTTGTTAATCTTTTCAAAGAACCAGCTTCTTGTTTTGTTGATCCTTTATATTGTTTTTTTATTCTCTATTTCATTGATTTCTGCTCTGATTTTAATTATCTCCTGCCTTTTACTGGCTTTGGGCTTCAACTGTTCCTGATTTTCTAGGTCCTTGAGGTATGTCATTAGGTTGTTTATTTGGTGACTCTCTGTTTTTATTATGTGGGCACTCAGTGCTATAAATTTTCCTCTTAACACCGTCTTCAAAGTGTCCCCATAGATATTGGTACATCATGTCTCTATTTTAATTCTAGGAATTTTTTTATTTGTCCCCTTATTTCTTTTCTGATCCAGTCCTCATTCAAGAGTGTATCATTCAGTCTCCATGTATTTATGTGATTATTTTTGGTTTTCCTGTTATTAATTTCATTCCGTTGCGATCTGAGAAGATGCAGGGGATTATATTACAACTTTTGAATTTGCTGGTGCTTGCTTTGTGGCCCAGGACATGGTCTATTTTGGAGAAGGTTCTGTGGGCAGCTGAGAAAAATGTGTATGTTGCTGGTTGAAATATTCTGTATATGTCCATTAGGTCCATTTGGTTTATAGTTTTCTTTAGGTCTGAAAAATTTTTACTTATCTTTTGTCTGGAGGATCAATCTAGTGGCATGAGTGGTGTGTTGAAGTGTTTTTGGACATATAATGTCCTATTTTCCTTCAAAAAGCCTTCCCAACCTATACTGCCAAAGCAAGCGCAGTGGTGCACACCTCCTCACACCTCAGCCCTCTGGTCCCTCGCCCACTTCCACAGGGTACTTAGGCTTTTCTCGTCACCTGCTGGAGCTCTTTATGTCAAATAAGATGCAATTCTTTATGGTTTCACTTATATTTTGCTAATTTTTAAATTTATAAATGGTCCTTTTTTGTCACATATCTTTCTTTACAGTTTCTTTATGTGCATTCTTAAAGAACCCTTTCTCATCCTAACATCTTTTTTTAGTTTGTTTCCTTCTTTTAAAAAAATGTAATTCTTTAACATCTGAAATTTCATCAGTAAACAGTGTGAAGAAGGCTATTTACTCCAAAGTAACCCCCATCTCAGTACAGGTGACTGTCCCTGTCTTCACAGCCACATGCTGTCCCCACTTGCTGCTCTGCCCATCTCAATTCTGACCTTTCACCACAGGCCAGCAACTCACAGTCCCCATCCCCAAGGACTCACTAACCCTGTGCCCCATCAACAATCACTGCGGAGTACCATGGCAAGCCCGACCCCCTCCCGAGTAAGGACACAACCCCACAAGCCCCAGTCAGGCGCTGGGCAGCCCTCACCCCTCACGTGCCTGAGGCCAGCCCTGGGTAAGCCCGCACACCCACTGGCTGTGTTGGGAAGAACACCAAGCAGCCCCTCCAGAGAACAGCCCCAGACTCAGGCCACCTCCACATCTCCCAATCAGATGAAGTCCACTCATTTCCCCAGAGTCCTGACCACCTAGCCCCTGCCCCATCTCCACAGCTAAGATGGGGCACCCTCTGACACACCCATGTCTCCAATATGGCCCTTTGGAGACATCCCCAACGCCTCCCCAGGCACGTCCTCGGCACCACCAAACCCACTGGACCCCTGAGCTGCCACCGCGCTGCCCTGAGGCCCTTCTCTACAATCCATCAAACCATCCACGAAGCCCTCTCAGCCCACAGGCACGACCCACCAAGCCCTCCTCCCTGAGGCCAGCTGCAGGGTTCACCCTCACAACATGGCACTGCTGGAGGCCCTAATCACCCCCAGACCCCAACTCCCCCAGACCTCGAGATCTCCCCAGACCCTGACTCCTCCAGACCCCGAACTCCCCCCAGACCCCAACCCTTCCCCAGACCCCAACCTCCACCCAGACCCCGACTCCCCCGGACCTCAAGATCTCCCCAGATTCCAACTCCCCCAGACTTCAGACTGGGTCCCACGGGACACTGATTTTCCAGCATCACCAAGTCCTGTGGACACTGACTGGTTTTCCAGCATATGTATATAGGGACTCTATCTTGGTTCCCAGCATCGCCAGGTCCCACAGACAACAACTCTGGTTTTCCAGCATCACTGGGTCCTGTGGACACTGCATCACCGGGTTCTGCAGACACTGACTACAATTTCCCAGCATCACTGGGTCCCACAGACACTGACTATGTTTGTTTCCCAGCATCATGTCCAGCCTAAACTGAGAGGAGACAGGAGCTGCTGATTGGAGAAACAGCCTCATCTTATGCTCGGGACTTCTACAAGATCCTGAGGAGATGCAGTATACGTAAATCATTCATGAGAAAGGTACATTAATTTTGACTAAGTCCTCATACTGGTATTTTCTTAATCAGTTAAAAATTCAAGACACTGAGCCAATGTTCACACAAAAAGTTAATTATACCTCACCTTAGGGGGAAAAATTAATCAATACTTTTGAAGATTCCTAAGATGGGTCCTAGGATGCCTGGGTCCAGAAGCCCCGAGGCCCCACAGTCAGCAGCATGTCTGACCCTTACCAGCAGGCATGTCCCCATCCACTCAGACACCAGCACATCCACCTTCTCAGGCAGCACCACATCCTCCACCTTCTGCTGGAACACGGTGATGGTATCGGCAAAGCCATTCTGCAGGACCAGCTGGCCTGTGTGCTGCGCCATCTCACTGGCCTCCACTGCATACACCTGCAGGGGCAAAGACGCCTGTCAGCACATGTCCCAGCACCACACATTAGCCCACATCCTCTACTCTCCTCCTGAATCAGAACCAGCACCAGATGAGAACAACAAAAGGATGCAGTGTTCAGATGGCTGCGGATAGTGCAGGTGAGCCACACAGCAGGATGTGCTACTGCTAACCTTGCCTCCTCCTGCACAACATGCAGACACAGGCTGCAGCTAGAGTGTTACAACTGGATCTGGAATGTCCCCAAAGGTACCCAATACAGCAGTATTCAGAGGTGGGGCTTTAGCCGGGCGTGGTGGCGCACGCTTGTAATCCCAGTACTTTGGGAGGCGGAGACCGGAGGATCCGGGTTCGCGGCCAGCCTCAGCTCTCGCTCTGTCTCTCTCTCTCTCTCTCTCTCTCTCTCTCTCTACTTAGTGAGGCCCTCCGCAGCCTCGTGAGACCCGGTTTCAAAATAAAGTATAAAAAAATAGGGCCGGGGGCGTAGCGCGGAGGTAGAACGCCTCTGTGTTCAATCCCCGGTACCGCAAAAAAAAAAAAAACAGAGGTGGGGCTTTTGGGAAGTGAATGGGTCATGAGGGCTGTAATCTCAGCAGTGGGTTAATCCATTTGGTGGATTAAAAATCTGAATGAACTACTTGGAAGAGGTGGAAACTGCAGGAGGTAGAGCCTACTTGGAGGGAGTGGATCCTTGGGGGTATGCATGTAGGGACTCTATCTTGTCCCAGAACCCTTTCTCTCTGTCTCTGTTTCCTAGCTATAATGAGCTAGGCAGTTTTCCTCTGCCACACCTTTCCACTATGATGTTCTACCTCACCTCAGCCCAGGGCAGTGAAGCCAGTTGACCATGCACTGAGACCTCTGAAACCATGAGCCAAATGTTTCCTCCTCCAAGTTGTTCTTGTCAGGTATTTTAGTCACACTAACAAAAAGCTGATAAACACAGAAAACTGGTACCAAGAAGTGGGGTCCTTGCTGTGACTATACCTGACCATTTGGTTCAGAAGCCTTCAAAACTGGTTTACAGAAGTTTAGAAAGATTTGGAGATACAGGCTGGAGAAGCCTTAGAATGTTACAAACAGAATTTAATGAATGATTTTGGGGTGATCGTGGAAGACCAGAATGCTGACAGGAGTGTGACAGTAAAGACCATGCTCATGAGGTTTCAGATGGGAATGAGGGCTCTATTCCAAGTTGAACTAGAGCCCATTCGTGTTACCTTCTGGCAAAGAATTTATCTTCATTTTGCCCATGTCCTGAGACTTTGTGTGGGGCCGAATTTAAAAGTGATGGACTAATTAATCTGGTAGAGGAAATTCCAAGGCAGTGCAGCATTCAGGCAGTGGCATCAGTATTGCTGGTGGCTTTTATCTAGGTTTACTCTGAGAATCAGAAGAGTAGAAAGATTGGAAAAATTTACAGTTTGGCCAAAAAGGCATCTGTAAAATTGAGGAAAGGAAGGTGTGGTTGCTGAAGAGATTAGCACCGTTAAAGAGAAACTGAGTACTTTGCACCAAGCCAGTAAGATAGATACCTTAAGGGCATCTCAGGAATTGTCGGGGCATCGGTCTCTCGGGACCAGCCCGAGAGAGATGCGAAGCTGACGGGGGGAGCAGAACGCCAAACGGTCGAAAAGAAGCATACCTCGGACCGGGAGTCAAGTCTAGCAAGAACTCGTTTATTAGAAAGCCACATCTCTCTTTTATAGTAGAGGCAATACAGGAAGTTCGCAATTAGTAGGGTGTGGCACCACGACCCCCTGTGATCTATCATAGGTAGAGACGCCTGTCGTCTGTGAGCACGGAAGGAGGTAACTACCTAT
>PVJS01042407.1:0-17526 GCA_004027185.1 Glis glis | reverse complement strand
TGAATCCCATGAGCATGAGCCCATTGCCGCACTTCTTTGGCTGTGAAGTGAGTTCCTTGGTCAGAAGCAATGCTGTGTGGAATACCTTGGCGGTGGATAAGGCATTCTGTAAGTCCACGGATGGTAGTTTGGGCAGAAGCTTTACGTGCAGGGAAAGCAAATCCATACCCAGAGGCTGATCACCTCGAGGAATGCTGCCATATCGGGGGCTCAGCGTCGGTCTCTGCTGCTGACAGATTGGGCATTCAGCAGCGGCTGTAGCTAGATCAGCTTTGGTGAGTGGGAGTCCATGTTGCTGAGCCCATGCATATCCTCCATCCCTGCCACCATGGCCACTTTGTTCATGAGCCCACTGGGCAATGACAGGGGTGGCTGAGGAAGGAGGCTGACTACTATCCACAGACCGGGTCATCCTATCCACTTGATTGTTAAAGTCCTCCTCTGCTGAGGTCACCTTTTGATGGGCATTAACATGGGACACGAATATCTTCACATTTTGTGCCCATTTGGAGATATCTATCCACATATCTCTTCCACAAATGTCTTTTTCGCCAGTCTTCCAATCATGTTCTTTCCAAGTCCCAGACCATCCAGCCAAACCATGGGCTACAGCCCATGAATCAGTATATAATCGTACATCTGGCCATTTTTCCTTCCAAGCAAAGTGCACGACCAGGTGCACTGCACGAAGTTCTGCCCACTGGGAAGATTTCCCTTCACCACTGTCCTTCAGGGATGTCCCAAAGAGGGGCTGCAGGGCTGCCGCTGTCCATTTTCGGGTAGTGCCTGCATATCGTGCAGCACCATCTGTAAACCAAGCCCAAGCTCTCTCTTCTTCTGTCAACTGATCATATGGTACACCCCATGAGGCCATAGGTTCACACTGGGGGACAGAAGGCACTATAACAGAAGTAGGACCCACAGGCATCTGGGCCACTTCTTCATGTAATTTGCTTGTACCTTCAGGACCTGCTCGGGCCCTATCACGTATGTAACATTTCCACTTGATAATGGACTGCTGCTGTGCACATCCCACTTTGTGGCTTGATGGATCAGACAGAACCCAGTTCATGATGGGCAGCTCAGGCCACATGGTAACCTGGTGGCCCATGGTTAAGCATTCAGTTTCCACTAAGGCCCAGTAGCAAGCCCAGAGCTGATTCTCAAAGGGAGAGTAATTGTCTGCGGATGATGGCAGGGCCTTGCTCCAAAATCCCAAGGGCCTTTTCTGCGATTCATCCATGGGGGCTTGCCAAAGGCTCCAGACAGCATCTCTATCTGCCACTGATACCTCTAGTAAAATAGGATCTCTGGATCATAGGGCCCAAGTGGCAGAGCCGCCTGCACAGCAGCTTGGACCTGCTGCAAAGCCTGCTCCTGTTCTGGGCCCCACTGAAAACTAGCAGCTTTTCAAGTTACTTGGTAGATAGGCCGGAGTTACACACCCAAGTGAGGAATGTGTTGCCTCCAAAAGCCAAACAGGCCCACCAGACATTGTGCCTCTTTCTTAGTTGTGGGAGGGGCCAGATGTAACAGCTTATCCTTTACTTTAGAAGAAATATCTTGGCATGCCCCACACCACTGGACTCCTAGAAATTTCACTGAGGTAGAAGGCCTTTGGATTTTAGTTGGGTTTATTTCCCATCCCCTGGCACGCAAATGCTTCACTAACAAGTCCAGAGTGGTTGCTACCTCTTGCTCACTTGGCCCAATCAACATATCATCATCAATGTAATGGACCAGTGTAATACCTTGTGGAAGAGAAAGTCTATCAATATCTCTGTGAACTAAATTATGACACAGGGCTGGAGAGTTGATATACCTTTGGGATAGGACAGTGAAGGTATACTGTTGGCCTTGCCAGCTGAAGGCAAATTGCTTCTGGTGGTCCTTATGAATAGGTATGGAGAAAAAGACATTGGCCAAATCAAGAGCTGCATACCAGGTACCAGGAGATGTGTTAATCTGCTCTAACAAGGAAACCACATTTGGTACAGCAGCCGCAATTGGAGTCACTACTTGGTTAAGTTTACGATAATCAACTGTCATTCTCCAAGTTCCATCTGTCTTCTGCACAGGCCAAATAGGAGAGTTAAATGGTGATGTGGTGGGAACCACCACCCCTGCATCTTTCAAGTCCTTGATGGTGGCAGTAATCTCTGCAATCCCTTCAGGTATGCGATAATGTTTTTGATTCACTATTTTCCCAGGGAGAGGTAGCTCCAATGGCTTCCATTTAGCCCTTCCCACCATAATAGCCCTGACTCCACAGACTAGAGAACCAATGTGGGGGTTCTGCCAAGTACTGAGTATGTCTATACCAATTATACATTCAGAGACTGGGGAGATAACCACAGGATGAGTACGGGGACCCACTGGACCCACTGTGAGTCGGACCTTGGCTAGAACACCTTGGATCACCTGACCTCCATAAGCACCTACTTTGACAGGAGGACCACAATGACGTTTTGGATCTCCTGGGATCAACGTCAATTCAGACCATGTCCAGCAGTCCCCTAAAAGTTTGATCATTTCCTCTTCCCCAATGTATAGTTACACTAGTGAAAGGCCGTAGGTCCCTTTGGGGAAGGACGGGGGAAAGATTAACAGTAGAACTTTTTGGTTCTGCACCAGAGTCCTTTCTCAAGGGGACCTAGCCTCCCCATCAGTGAAGGGGTTCTGGGTCTGTAAACTGGCTCAAGTCTGTGAACTGGTTGAGAGGCCGTGATTCTCTGCTTTTATGATTTATGTCAGACTTTGGTATGTTTGTCCTGGAATTTTTCTGCTTATATAAATCCAATAGGAATTTGATGGGTTTCCTGTTTATTTGACTTCTGGGGACACCATGACTAATCAGCCAATGCCATAGATCTGCACGAGTCAAGCCCTTCTGTTCATCACTCCTCCTCTGCTGTCCATTATGATAGGTATGACTACCTTGCCTCTGACGGTTGAGAGCCGCCACTTGACCCCTGCTATTACGGGATCCAATAATAGCCATCACATTTAAGTCTAACAATTGATCAATTGCGTCTCCCACCGTAAGTTCTGACATACAGAGGATAGCAACAGCAGAGCCCTTTAAGGATGATGGTGCTCCCCTCACAAATTTGTTTCTTAATGTACAGGAGAAGGGAACGTCCTCTGGACGTGTCCACTGTGGAGGAGAAGGTCTCAAATGGCAAATGCACTCCAGCATTCCAAGCTCTCTCAGCCTTTGAATCCCCTCATCCACAGAAAACCAAGGGAGGTCAAGCATTTCTAAATCATTTACAGTAAGCCATCTTTTGGTCCATACCTCAGCAATCAACCAAATAAACTATTAGTACCTTTTTTAACATTACGAGCTGCTGCATTAAATTTAGAATCTCTGCATAATGGGCCCATATCAATAAATTCAGCCTGATCTAATTGTATATTATTTCCACCATTATCCCACACCCTTAAAATCCATTCCCATACATATTCCCCAGACCTCTATTTGTATGAATTAGAAAACTCAATAAGTTCCTTTTGGGTATAGCGTTCTTCCTCATGGGTCACAACCTGTACCTCACCTCTAGGGGCCCGCTTAGACTTGCTCCTAGTTATAGGCCTAGAGGCAAAAGTGGGTGGGGTGGGTGGGTCCTAAAGGGTACCAGCATTACCTTGCTCTGTTGCCCTAGGCAATGCTGGAGTATGTCCCCCAGGGGAAGGTGGAGAAGCCAATTCTGTAGAGGGTGGGGAGTCCTCATCTTCTGGCAGGATAAACCCCTCAGAATGTTCAGATTCAATGTCCCCATCCTCTTCAGGGTCTTCCCATACACTCCCGGTTCCATTTTTCAGGATCCCATGGTTTTCCTAGCAGTGCCCTCACCTTAACTGCAGACACCTTTCTAGGCTGAGAATGAGCCTTATGTTGTAAATCAGCCAATCTCAGAATGAGGGCCTGTGTTTGATTTTCAGCAATTTCCGTTCTACGACTACAAGAGACAAGATTCTCCTTTAAAGCACACTGACTAACGGTTAGGTCTGATATGCGGTCCTGGAGCTTATCCTTTTCCCATGCTAATTTCTCAAATGATGCCAGGAGTAACCAGCCAACATCAGTATATTCCTTAGTATTTCGGAAATGTTCAAAAGTATGATATATAGAGTCACCAAACTCTTTGCTCCTCACAAGAGGAGAGTTAGAGTAATTTAAAGGATCTACCCTTCGTATAGCTTTAAACAGTTCACACCACGGAGTATCAGTACCTCCTCCACTAATTGAAGGACAGCCTTCACTCACTTTAGGCCTAATCAAATTGGAGAGCCAGCTCCGGCTCCGGAAGCCAGAAAACCAACTAAGAGAATACATTCTTGTGCTCGCTTCAGGCAGCACATATACTGAAAGAATACATTCTTGCAATTCTGTTACTCTAAAACCACTCCCGTTACCAGAATCTGTGTTGGTCAAGGTTCACTAGACTAACAGAATTCACGGAATGAGTATATGGAGAAAGGGATTTATCAGATCAGCTTACAATGTAGTCCCAAGTTCCAACTGCACATGGAGAGTCAGAGGAACCAGTAGCTGGTCGAGCGGTCTAAGAGCTCTGCGGAGAAATGATGGTGAAGTTTCAGTTCGAAGGGCTGGAGGCCGACGATCTCAGACGAGAGCAGAAGATCAAGAAGCTCTTCAGAGAAACCGCGAAGTTGGAGGCTGACGATCTCAGACAAGAGCACATGCGTTTTCTTTGGAAAGAGTCGCACATCCCTCTACGCGGCTTTCACCTTCTTTTATCTAAGTCCTGCACCTATCAGAGCCCTGCTGCCTCCATTTAGGGCAGGACTTTCTGTTTAATCTGCTGTTACACACCCAAAGTCACATGATCTTGGGTGTGTCATGATCTGGTCAAGTTGACAAATTAGATTAACTATCACAGTATCCACCCAAAAGGACTGAAACCAGACTACCATAGATGTGCAGCCCAATTCACAACAGCCAAACTACGGAACCAGCCTAGGTGTCCATCAACAGATGAATGGATTACAAAATTATGGGATATTACAATACAATGGAATTCTACACAGCCATAAAGAACAAAATTATGTCATTTCCAGGAAAATGGATGGAACTAGAGAATACTGTGCTAAGTGAGATTAGTCAATCACAAAAAAAAATGAAAGGTTAGATGTTCTCCCTCATATTTGGAAGCTAGGGAGAAATTAGGATACAAAAGGGACTCTAGACAAAGGAGGAGAAACCCTAATGGAGTGATAGAGGGGGCCTAAGGGAAGGAGGCAGGTGGGGGAGGGAGACTTGATGAAGGAAACACTTCAATGGATATGAGGAACATACACAGACTTACCAGTGCCAATCTCAATCTTAGCATCATGCACAGGGAGGGGGAGTGGACGGGGGTGGGAATTGGGGGGAGGCTAACTGAGTGCTGTGTGCATGTATGTCTCTATCACTCTAAACTTCATGATGTACGATTACAATGTACCAATAAAAAAATATAGCATGCAAAATAAAAATGATTATTGATGGGTAAGTAATGAACTTTGATGTAAATAAAACACTTGGTGGTTAAAAAGGAGGAGGAGGAGAAGAAGGAGGAGGGAGAAGCATCCAAAGGTTTAACGTCTGGAGTAGTCGATTTATTTATTTATTTATTTATTTATTTATTGGTACTGGGGATTGAACCCAGGGACATTCTAATTCTGAACTACATCCCTAGCCCTGTTTTTAATTTTTATTTTGAAACAGGGTCTCATTAAGTAGTTGTTGAGGCTGGCCTCAAACCTGCAATCCTCCTTTCTCAGCTTCCCAAGTATTAGGATTACAGGTGTACGCCACGACACCTGAAGGTCGACATCTATTTGATAAGAGTCTATGCCATAATTCTAAACCTCCTGTTTTTGCTTCAAACCCCAAGCTAAAAGGTTTGTGAATTTTACAAGTCCTAACATAAGGCTATCTTTTCAATAAATCTGGTAATTATAGCTTGTTCATGCCACACCATAAACTGTCAAAGATGAATAAACCCCAATAAGGAATAGATCCTTTACATATGGGATAAGTAATGGAAAGGCTTCGGGGGGGGGGGGCTGAATCCTTTAGAATTGTGTAACACAGTGTGTATGTGTGTGTAATATGCTTTTAGCAGATTATTTCAGAGGGTCTACAATTTTTTCAAAATTGGCAAAGAACTATAGAACTAGATTACCTATCACTTCAATTGCCTCATGTTGTAGGTGAGAAACTAAAAATACAAAAAGACCAAACACTCTCCACAGTCCCACACTGCAGCCGCCCACGGCTGGCCAGCACTGCTACTTGGAGCTGAGGTAGGGTGAGGACCTCCGTCCCAGCGCGACAGGCGAGGCCCCATGCAGAGAACATCAGAATGAAAAATCATACTGAAAGTGAAAGACCAACAGCATCAAGGACAGGTCAGAATGTTTCCTGGAAGGGCTCAGCATGCAGATTGTGCAACTGGACGAGAGACTGAGAAATCCAGACCCAAGAGACACAAATAGGGCAGAGGGCCCGAGAGCAGAGGGCTTCCTCTGGCCACCAGTCAAGTGTCAAGTGTTGAGGATTCTTGCAACAACCATTGAGTATCTTACAACTCTGTGTGATACTGAGATAAAAGCAGGGCTTTGCTTCCACCTACAAGTGTTCAAAAGCAGCATTCATTCATTCGACTAGCATTTATTGATAAATCACCAGGTACCAGAGATACAAAGATAAACGAGAGCAAGGAACGTTGAAGAGGGCGCAGATGCTGGAATCGGATGGACCTGGGGAGGAGCCCCGGTTCTCTGCTCACTGGCTGAGTAACCTCAGGCTTATTTACCCTCTTTAGCTCCATTGCTTCATCAGTAAAACAGAGAGAGTGGAGAACACAAAGGATCTCTGTTGCTCCTGCTATGAGCACAGTGCTGTGGTTTGGGATCCAGAGTGGTCTCCAAAGGCTGGTGTGTTTAAGGCCTGTCCACCAGCCCGTGGTGCCATCAGGAGGTGGTGGGACCTTCAGAAGGTGGAGCCTAAGGGAAGGAAGTTAGGTCATTGGGAACAGGCCCTTGGAGGGGATATTAGGACCCCGGGCTCCCCTCTTTCTCTCTATCCCTCCCAGCTGCCCTGAGGCAAGCAGCCTCCTCCAACACATGCCCCCACCATGATATACTGTGACAACACGGGCCCAAGGTGACATGACCAAGCGACCATGGACTGAAACGATGAGCCAAGATGAACTTTGTCTCCTTTTAAGTTGATTATCTCAGGTGTTTTGTCACAGTGACGGACTGTAGGACCACGGTTCTCTCAGGTGTACATCGAGTACACACAGAAGGAGGGTGTACCGTCTCCGCCACCATCTGTGGGAGTAATGCACATGACCGTGTTTGCACACAAAGTACAGAACAAACCTCAGTTCACACAGCTTCCGGACACGGACACGGAGGCTCCATAAAAGTGCTGCTCTGCGAGGTACAGCAAGTGTGAGTGTTGTCAGGCATGACTAGAGCAGGGCCTGGCATGAAGAGGTCTGTCTAGACTACAGAAGCCATGCCACACTCAGGTTCTGTGTGTCACAGCAAGTCCATGTTTCTATATTCTACCCCACCTGCCAGCAAAGGGGAGGGAAGAAATGACTTCCCAAGGCAAGCCTCGTTAACCCACCTGGGCTGCCCTCACTATAAGCATAGTGATGTAAGAAGTGGTGCTGAGCTATATGTCACTGCAGGAACTCGGAGCTAAGTCAGATTTCTGTGCTGTACCCCACTCGGAGTCCAACCTCCACCTCAGCCCCCCTCTGAAGACAGCAAAGGTCATAAGCAGAACAACTTGTTCCGGCCTCCCTGCCTCCTCGTTATACCACTGTGCGCGAGTCGCTTACCCTTTCCAAGCTTTGGTTTCCTACCTCTAAAATGGAAATCATAATCATAGCTACCTCGTGACACTGTGATGAGGATAAAATAGTAATTCACAAACAGCACTAAGTCAAGTTTCTGATACAAACCATGCATTCAGTAAATACCATCGGTGCTCACTACAAGAAACTATACTTACAGTAATACCTACGAATTGAGAACAGTCTCACAAGCATGAAAATAGGGCTGGTGTATTTCTGATTCTCATCAAAAGCAACATCTGTGATTCCACCAAGTGAGTTACTGATGTGTCATTAAATGTCCAGGAGAAAGGGTCAACTCTCAAGCCAATGATAATAAACACAAAGAGGATCTTCAAAGACTTTTCCACTCCACACAATTATTCAAAGATGATACATTCTACAATGTCTAAATAACAAAGTGAATGAAATAATGGAATTACCCTAATTTTCCAATTCTCGTCTGCCACAGAAATTCACAATATTCTTCTACAGGAAATAAAAGTCTTTTTTCTTTTTTTTTAGTACTGGAGATTGAACCCAGGGGCACTGTACCTCTGAGCTACTCCCCCAGCCCCTTTTTAATTTTTTTTATTTTGAAACAGGGTTTTGCTAGGTTGTTAATAGTCTTGCTAAGTTGCTGAGGCTGTCCTCAAACCTATGACCCTCATGTCTCAGCCTCCCAAGTACTGAGATTGCAGGCATGTGCCACCATACCCAACTTATTATTATTATTATTGTAAAAAAAACTACCAGATTTAGAACGCAGGTGCATAGGAGACAGGCAATGTCAACTAAGTTTCATTTCAGTAAATGTCAATATATTAATCAAGTGTATTTTGATCAAGCCATTGGCAAGTTAAGCATTCCATTCTTGTATGGCTGATGCAACTATATCAAACAATAGTGTTTGCTGAGCTCAGCAAGGATTAAGTATAGGAGATGCTTACTTCACTCTTTGGAAAGCAAATAGCAGTTTTTAAAATGTATATGATGAAAAGAGTCCCTGACATTGATAAAAGCCATCAGTGAAAAATAAAGTCACTTAGGCTGGGGACCAGAGACTACACAATGAGAAAACTCACTATGTATTAACACTTTAGTTAGTGGGTGATATCTTGTCCAACACACTTTTTCTGGCTCCATTTTTTGGGGGGTGTGCTAGCGATTGAACCCAAGGCCCTGTGTATCCTCAGCATAGACCAATCAGTTACACCTCAGCCCCTCAATATTTTAAAATGATACCTTCACAAGTGACCAGGACAGGGTTACTCAACTTGAGCACTACTGATGCCTTTGTTGGATAAGTCTTTGTAGTGGGGCTGCCTTGTGCAGTGTAGGATACCTGGCAGTATTCCTGGCCTCTGCCCACTGCCTGCCGGCAGTACCCTCGCCCACATCATGACAATCGGCAATGTCTAGACATGGAGGGCAAAGTCACCTGGTTGAGAAACACTGACACAAGCCATGACCGATTCTCTTCTTCATCTGAGAAACACTGAACAGGACAGAGTTGTTTTGTGTTGCTATGAGGTACCAGGACTCTGCTAGGTGTTACACATACATCATTTGCAGTCTCACGACCATATTCTGTCCTCATTGTAAAAAGATCTTACAGGCAGTCTTACAGGCTCCAAACCTCAGGCTTGACCCTCTTTGTCATGACTTTACTATGCACAATTATTTTTAAGTGGTACATTAAGTGATAGATTCTTATCATCATGATTATGATCAAATAGCATGCAAGTCCCTAATACTTGAATTTTAAATTTCACTAATAAAGACCTACTTTAAACTGTTCTAGCTAAGGGATCTAGCAATGAACAAGACTGACAAAGGCCTTGCCCTCAGGGAACTTATTCTAGTCAACAGGTAAAAGCATTAGCGCACACAAATCAAGGATCTCCTTAGGAGTTCTTGCTTCAAGACACTGTCTCTAGGAATGTGGAGTCTATATATTTACCAAGAGACATCGTCTGCATTATTCTATGTAATGTAGGTAATCCCTTCAAATCCCCTTTTAAAATGTTTTAAATTTATAATTAACACATATTAATTGTGCAAATTAATGAGATTCACTGTGATATTTCCATACACACATATATCATATATTGATCATGTCCATCCTCCCTACTTCTTGCCTCTTATCTCTACCCTTCAATCCGCCTGACCCCAGCCCCCCCCCCTTTTTTTGTGGTACTGGGGATTGAACCCAGGGCTATTCTACCTCTCAGCTACACCCCCAGTCCTATTTTATTCCTTTATTTTGAAACAGGGTCTCACTAATTTGCGGGAGGCCTCATTAGGAGCTGAGGCTGGCCGCGAACCTGCGATCCTCCTGTCTCAGCCTCCCAAGTACTGGGATTACAAGTGTGCGCCACCACACCCAGCCTCAGCCACTTTTCTACTTTCAGCTTGACTTCTTCAATTTCCACATATAAGAAAGAACATATGATACTTGCCTGTGTCTGGCTTATTCCACTTAAAATAGTATCTTCCACTTCTATCCATTTTCATTCTTCTTCGTGGCTGAGTACTACTCTATTGTGTATGTATACAATAGTTTCTTTATCCATCCATCTGTTACTAGGTACCTAGGCTAGTCCCATATGCTGGCTTTTGTGATTAGTGCCTCAGTAAACATGGGTATGCAGGTGTCTCTTTTGTATGCTGACTTTGTGTCCTTCAGATATATACCCAAGTGTGGGATTTCTGGATCATATGGAAATTCTAATTTTGGTTCTTTGTGGAACCTCCATACTGTTCTTCACAGTGATGTACTAATTTACATTCCTACCAATGGTGTAAAAGTGTTCATTTTTCTCCACATTCTTGCCAGCATCGACTATATTTTATTTTTTGATAACATCCATTCTAACTGAGGTAAGATGGAATCTCATTGTAGTTTTGATCTGCATTTCCCTGTTAACTAGAGATATTGAGCATTTTTTCATGTATTTGTTGGTCATTTGGGCTTCTTCTTTTGAGAAATGTCTAGTCAGATCACTTATCCTTTTCTTTTTTTGTTACTGGGGATTGAACCCAGGGGCTTTCTACATCTGAGCTACACCCCAGCCTTATTTTATTTCTTTATTTTGATACAAGGTCTCACTAAGTTGTGGAGGGTCTCACTAGGTTACTAAGGCTGGCCACCATCCTGCAATCCTCCTATCTCAACCTCCCAGGTACTGGGATTACAAGCATGTGCCACCACGCCTGGTTTATTTGTCCATTTAATTGGATATTAATCCTCTGTCAGATGAACACCTCACAAAGATTTTCTCCCATTCTGTAGGTTGTCTCTTCACTGTTCATTGTGTCCTTTCTCCCACATTCACTTTTTGGCACCTCTGTCAAAAATCAATTGGCTGAAGATGCATGGATTTATTTCTGAATACTCTACTCAGTTCCATTGGTCCATGTGTCAGTTTTTATGCTGATACCACATAGTTTTGGTTACTATGCTCTGCAGTATGTCTTGAAATAAAGTATCTGATGTCTTCCACTTTGCTCTTTTTGCTAAAGATTGCTTTGCCTATTCAGGATCTTTTATGCTTCCACATGAATTGTGGGATTTTTTTCTACTCTGTGAAGAATGTCATTGGTATTTTGCTGGGGATTGCATTGAATCTGTAGATTGCTTTGGGTAGAATGAACATTTGTTTTCTTGTGGTGTTGGGCACTGAACCCAGGGGCATTCTACCTCTGAGCTACACCCCCATCCCTTATTTTTTATTTTGAAGTAGGGTCTTGCTAAATTGCTGAGGCTGGCCTCTAAACTGCAATCCTCCTATCTCAGCCTCCCAAGTACTAGGACTACAAGTGTGCACAACTACGCCTGGCTGGTATGGACATTTTAACTCTCCCAATCTACAAACATGGGAAATCGTCCCACTTTAAATGTCTTCTTCAATTTCTTTCTTAGGTGCTTTGTAATTTTCACTGTAGAGGTCTTTCATATTATTAGGTTTATTCATAGGTTATTTGTTTGGGGTGTATGTGTGTGTGTGTGTGTGTGTATGGCTATGTGATTAGGATTACCTTCCTAATTTCTTTCTCAGCAAGTTCATTATTGATATATAGAAAAGCTACTGATTTTTATATGTTGATTTTATATCCTGCTACTTTACTGAATTTATCAGTTCTAATAATTTTTTGGGGGACCTTTAGTTTTTTTCTGTACAAACTTTAATAGCACTTCATATGCCTGGTACTGTGCACAAATTTTACCAAAGTGAATGCCTAAACACACTGAAGTTTACTATTTTAGCACCAAATTTTAAAAATTCATTTAAACTACATTTAATAGAATTTCTTCTTATGCACCAAATAACATTAATCTAAGTCCCAATCTGTTCTATACCATATGCTCTACCCACAGGTTATATCCCATTAGGGAGATCTCTAATTTCTCAAAGTAGTCATCAGAACATTACGGTGTAACTTATAAAGTAGCCTCAGTTCAATCTACACACATCAGGGAAATGCACTTAACGAATAATTAAGGAAAAGCAAATTCTATTTGGATAAACTCCATTGGCATTTTGTAAAAAAAAATTACTTAGGCCCGCTTTCTGAAAGATGATTTGGGACACTCCTATCACTTATGTTCTGTTTGCTCCCAGGTCTGAAGCTGGGGGCACGAGGGCAGTGGGAGAGGCAAGTGTTCTGAAGGCGAGGAAATCAGAGGTCTCTGGCCTCATGTCAAATGCTGACTAAATTTCCTTGCCTTAACATTAATCCCTTCATCTTCATGTGGAATGTGTAGCATTTGAAAGAGTTAAGGAAACCATCATTTTTAGAGGACTTTGAGAATATTAAAAGTGCGATATGGGGAGAGAGGTAAATAGATTCAGTGCAAGTGAGACTGCCGGGGCCTGTGTGTCCAGGATCCAGCATGTTGGCAAAATTGGAGGCCAAAGAAGCCCTCAAACCGGGTGAAATTCTATTTACCTCTGTAAAATGTAAAACACCATGCAAATAACCACAAGATGGGGATATTCTCCCACTAAAAAAAAAAAAAGACAATGTATTACTCTATTTGCCTTTGCCAAAAGTTAACACGAGATGGCACAGGGCCCAACGAGACAAGGAAGTGAAAACGATTTTGGGTGCTGGACCAACAGAAACTGGTCTTTCTCTTTGTTTGGGTTTTCTTTCCTTCCTTCCTTCCTTCTTTTCTTCCTTCCTTTCTTCCTTCCTTCCTCCCTCCCTCCCTCCCTCCCTCCCTCTTTCCTTCCTTCCTTCTTTCCTTCCTTTCTTTCTTTTTCACTATGCTGAGGATCAAACCCAGGGCCTCGCGCATACTACTAATGAATTAAAAGATATCAATAAAGCAGGAGACACAGTAATTTTATTTAAGATAAAAACTGATCAAAGAATTACATCACTTAGTTTCTAGAGTGCACACTATGCTGTGCCACCCAGAAGTTGCAGAGCTGAACCCTCTCTTCCCTAATTGCAATGAAAATATAAATGGGAACAAGACATACAAACATCAAGGACCCACGCAGCTAAGCTACAGGTCTCCTGTACGTCACCATAGCCACAACGTCATACCCCTGGGAACTCAAGGGCAAGCAGTACCAATTCCTACCACAGCTACTGTGCTCCTGATCATGCGTCAACTGATCACTAGACTTGGTATAAGTCATTCCTGCTGCACACTGACCTCTGGTTACATGCCCCAGTGCCGGTGACTGGACTTCTGCCTCTCTCCTGAGCTGAGACTTCCAGGTGCAATCTCATTAACTGGATACCCACCTGATAGCCTGAGTTGATACCTCTTTCTTGACAATCTCCCTTGTGCCTTTGCTCCTAGAAACTAGAACCCTGCCTTGTTCTTGCTTAGTCCTCACTCAGGAATGCATCTGTACCTAATGCCAAGCAGGTACTACTGATGGGCAGTCCCCTTCTGTGTTAACACAGTCCCTGCTTCACAATAGGCGCATACACATAAGACACTTAGAACAGTGCCTGACGCATAATAAGAGCCAATCATAACTGAAAGTTGTTGTTATTAGCAGCAGTGTTCAAAATTCTGGGTTTTCTGTCTCCCTATCATGATCCCATTACTCTAAGATGTACCATCTGCCTGGTGCTCTTTCACCAGACTCCCAATGCCTGATGGGTCCCACATCCTGCCCAACAGACCATACTTCTTTCTGTAGTTCCACTAAGTCTATCTCTTCCCAGAATCTACCACCCAGTGGCCAGGACATGCCAGGCCACATCCAAACAACATGGAGCCAAAAGTCTGAACGTGGCTTATGTTTTCAGCCTGGCATCATGTCCAAGAACACAGAACTTGGAGTCAGATAGAGGTAGGTCTGAATCTTGGCCTGAACCCTCCGTAATCATCTGATCTTGTGCAAGTGACTGCAATACTCTAAACCTCAGTTTTCCATCTGCAAGAAAGAGGATGATAAGAAATGTGTGACAGGGATGTTGAAAAGATTAAGTAAGAGAGTGTGGGCACAATATTTGGCACACAAGAAGCACTTGATGCTGAGCCACTGCTATTGTTACTTGTGTTATTATTCCTAAGGCAAGGACACATGTAATACAGTGGAAAGGAAATACACAAATCAGCACTCACAACACAATTTCCCCTTCTGAAAATCTAACCTGCCAATGAAACTAGAAGCCCAGAATCAAGGTGTCCCCAAAGCTGTGCACCCTCCACGGGCTCTAAAAGGAAATTCTACCTTGTCTCTTCCAACTTCTAGGGACGTCAGGCATCTCTGGGCTCAAAGTTCTGCCTTCACCTTCCTCTGTCTTCTCTTTATGTCTTATGAAGATACTTGTCCCTGGATTTAGAGCTATCTAAACTAGGATGATCTCTCTTCAGATCCTTCAGTTAACTTTCCAGTAAGGTCCCATTCACAGTTTGGGGATTAGGATTTGGACATATCTTAGTTGGGGAGAGGGAGATAAACCATTCAACCTGCCAGTGACTGGAAACTAAAGCCACCAAGGTGTTCATCACAGAAGCCTGGTTAAACAAAAGGTGGACCACAGTGCACCACTCTGCAGTTAGGGGAGGGGCTGAGTTGGACTGAGCTATGACGAAGGAAATGGGACGGCATAAGGAGGTAGGTGCCAGAAATGGCTACCTTGCTTTCTGGGGTTTTTTTTTTTTGGGGGGGGGGATACTGGGGATTAAACCCAGGGGCATTCTACCTCTGAGCTACACCCCCAGCCCTTTTTAGTTTTTATTTTGAAAAGGTTCACTCTAAGTTGCTGAGGGTCTCGCTAAGTTGCTGAGGCTGGCCTTGAACCTTCCTCCCCTTGCTTTCAATGCCATGCCTTCTGAAGAGTTCGACATTTTATCAGTTTGCTGTGGGCCATCCAAGAGAGTCCCCTAAAGCCAGGTTACTGCTATCCCCTGGGATCCATAAGAGGTCCTTACACAGATGCTACAGAAGCAAAGAGGATGAAGACAGTCTCCAAGACATCTCCCATTGGCAGCCCCTTCCCAGCCCCAGAGGCCTGCCTGCTTCATGGTCCCTTTCACAACTTCAAAGCCGCTCTCCTGCCCATGCCCCCTGAAGAGGCCAATCTGGACTAATTAGGTAATCAGACTCGCCTGAAACTTTAAAAGCGCAAATGCCTATCTGGGCACACACAAAAAAATCTGATACATGAATGTGCTGCAAATGTGGAATCATCAAGTTTCACCAAGAAATTTTCCATGTTCCTTTATTCTACAAAAGCCTTCTTTGTCTGCTATTTTCTTAAGAGTCACAAAGAGAGCCCTGGAGGTCTGCAGCTCACCCTTTGAATGGAATGAGAAAGTATTTCCAGACCCCAGATTCCTCCACCTGTAATGTAAACTTAATTAACACTCAGCAAGCTCTCCCAGAGTTAATGAACTATTACCTATCGGGGGGCCCCCAGCCTTATTAGAGTGACTTCCTCTTTCAGAGTATCCAATGTCCTTTTGGGTCAAGAAACCCATTAGGCAAGCCGGCTTCCTCTGTTTGACAGTGCATCAGGCGGTCACGAAATGAAAGAATGTTCCCTCTGTGAATGACCTTCTGTGACTTCCTTTTTCAGTGACTAATTGTTTGTTGACCCCTAAAGCTTCCCATTCCAATGTCTACATTCTGCAGTAAGAATAGTTCTACCGGAGGTCACATATAGGTAAGGGTTAGTTAACCCCTGGGATGAGGTCCACAGGGCGTGAACTGTCCTTCACTGTGCTTTAGGGGAAGGAACCTCCCCAGAGCCCAGAAAATCCACAAATGCACCCCAACAAAGACCACAAGAGGAGCCTGCCCGGGGGCGGCCTGAATCCAGACTCCTCCCTCTCCCGTGTGCTTCCCGCTGTCATCAGGTGCCTCTTCCCAAAGCCCAACCCGCTACGGGACACTCCACAGCGCCAAGTCGTTCAAGGCTTCCTGTGGCCTCCCCAGAGAAGCCCAGACTCCCCAATTTCATATCTGAGACCCATCCTATGGGGGAGGAAGAGAACACACATTATTTTGAGGCATGAACCAGTTGTTGTTTCCCCCTCCTGGCACATCCCTCTCTCTTTGAAGAGTCCTTACGTCCGTTGTCTTGGAGAGGGATGTGGCCACGAAGCTGCAGAGCTAGCCTGTAAGTGTCCCTGGCTTTGACATCCAGAAGCCAGGCCACAGGTGGGAGAAGCCTCTCGTGCTATAGCAAGTCAGCTGCCAGAACTGACAGGTCCAACACCAATGAGAACGAGAGCCGCAGCAGGCAGGAGGGAGAGGGAGGGTGGGTCTGAGTTCAGAAGTAGAGCTGCCTGCAGAAAGGGGACAAGACCCCAGGGAAAGAGGAGCTTTGTGGTGGGTCTCAGCAGCCTCACAAAGATTTACATACAGCAGAGAACAGAGTCCCGAAGGACTGAGGTGAAAAACAAAGAGATTTTAAGTGGGACTTGGGGTGTTGTCAAGGGCTTGACAAGTGGGGACATGGGTTCAAAACATGCAGTATCATTTGTATTAGTTTTATTATTGCTTGTCATGATTGGGGATTTTTTAGTCTATATTTGGAACAAAGAGAAAGGACAACAGGTTAAAAAAAAAAGAGCAAAGAAACTAGGTGTATGGATTAAGAACAGAGGGCAGGTAGTCTGCTGGGGGAATTGACTGCATTGTAGAGGGTTAACAAAACAAAACACACACACAAAAAAAAAAAAACAAGTTTCCTAAAGAGCAAGAAAATGACAAGGTGACAGGTCATGGATGGCACCATCGCTGTGACAGACACCAGGTGGTGACACTGAGGTAGAATAGAAGAAATAAAATACTAGGTAGAAAGGAGACAAATTGGGAAGGAAAGGGAAAATATAGTTTTAAAATCTAGAAACTTCATAATCCTTAGCTTCACCTTAAAGAGCCTGCTCTTTCTTAGATAAAGCCCTAAATGGTCCACACTTTTAAATTATAATAGCAGACCTAGCCTGTCTTTTTCTCAGGCAAAGGTCTTCAATAGGCCTGGCCTATACACTTTTAGTAATAATAGCCCATCTGGCTTGTTCTTTACTTGGGTCCTCAAAAGGCCTGGCCTACATTCTTTAATCATAACGGCCTAACTTCACACCTGAAAGAGGGAGGAGGAGGAGGAGGAAGAGGAGGCGGCAGAAAAGAAGAAGAAGAGGAGGAGGAGGAGGAGGAGGAGGGAGAGGGAGGAGGGG
>PVJS01042406.1:0-17527 GCA_004027185.1 Glis glis | reverse complement strand
CTTTTTTTTTTTTTTTTTTTTTTTTTTTTTGCGGAACTGGGGATTGAACCCAGGGGCATTTTACCTCCAAGCTACACCGCCAGCCCCATTTTTTATTCTTTATTTTGAAACAGGGTCTCACTAAGTTGCAGAGGGCCTCACTAAGTAGCTGAGGCTGGCCGCGAACCTGTGATCCTCCTATCTCAGCCTCCCAAGTACGGGGATTACAGGCGTGTGCCACCATGCCTGGCTCAATCTTATCTTTTAAGTTGAAAATACCCAGAAATATTTTCCACAATCCACTTGGGTATCAAAATAGCTC
This sequence comes from Glis glis, assembly GCA_004027185.1. Lineage (NCBI taxonomy): Eukaryota > Metazoa > Chordata > Mammalia > Rodentia > Gliridae > Glis > Glis glis. The sequence continues at coordinate 17,226 of PVJS01042406.1, read as the reverse complement.
AATATAGCCTGTAAGCCAATCATAGGGCATTTACTGTTATTCTAAAATACTTGAGCTTTCTTCTTACTGATAAATGATAGGAAAGAAAAATGCAATTCTACAAGCATGTTTTCATAAACAAAAAGAAAACCAATTCAAATCCACCATGATTTGAGTAATTGGTTCAATTCAAACGTAGTGGCTGGTAATAGCACTGGTTATTTTCCTTTCAAAGGTTGGTGCTTATAAAATGAAAATAAATTCAATGAGTTTTGAGCAGAAGGCTGTACTGCAAAGACCTCGAGAGTCATTTCAGGAAGTCATTGTAAATCAGGCAGCTCCCGGCGATGTACCCAGGGCGCCGTTTCCTGTGCGGCTTCACTGGGTAAGTTTTTGCCACTGGACTTTCAGTGTAAATTGATTGACTAAATACCTTATGTTCAAGCATCTTCAGTGTTTTGAATTTTTTCACATTATAATATCAATCGTAATGTCATTTCTTTTTTAATGTAATTTCAAAAGTATTTCTATTGTCAGCAATTGTCATTTGTGCTGGCTAGTTCACTAAGCCTTCTTTTAATAACCTCCAGAAACCACTCATCCACTGTAGTCCATTCCTCAATCATCTGGCCTCTGTTTCAAAATGACCCTCTCTGCAATACACAATCAGCAAAATCTTAAGATGAATAATTCATGGGCGAAACTTTGCTTAAAAATTAAATGAATAGATTATAGACATATAAGAGAATGAGATCTAATGGCTGGCCAGGAGTTCATTATTGCCATCAACATAAGACATAAAGCAATTCAAATAATTGCATTGTTTTTCTTATCTCTCTAGCTCCTCCGTGCCAGCTTTTTTGCATATGTTAAATGGGGATAGTCATAGTATTTACTAATTCCCTAGGGTTGCTGTAAGGATTAAGTGACTTAAATTTATATAAAAGGACTTAGAATAGTTCCTGGTACATAGAAATATGTGCTATTATATAAGTATTAGCTGTTATATAATCTAAATATTACTTTTATTTTTTTCTTCTGGTTGCACTAATGACCATAGTTATCTTCTCATGATAAAGTAAATTATAATTTTCATTTCTAAATAAATCCTGCAAGTTCTAGTACACATATAATTTAAAAGCTTACTTCCTATGCTCAAATTAGAATTGTAACCCTAAAGAAATTGACTCTATTTAGGATCATGTATGTATATGTTATAATTCTTTTTTATTGAATTTTCACTTAGGTGCCAAACAACTCTAAGTGCTTCATATGTAATAATTTATTTATTTAGTTCTCACAAACATATTAGGTATTGTTTTCATAATTTTGTAGCTATTGAAACTGAGGCAAAGACTGGTTACCTAACTTGACCAACAAAGAATGAATAAGTATTAAACTATCACCAGCTGTAACTCAACAGAATCATCCAAGGGGCACAACTTTGTTCAATGAGTAATCTTTACATGATATATATCCTATCTCCCTAATATGCTTTAACCCCTTATGCCAACACAAAAGCTCAAAATAGATTACAGCAAGCCGGGCGTGGTGGCGCACGCTTGTAATCCCAGTACTTTGGGAGGCGGAGACCAGAGGATCCGGGTTCGCAGCCAGCCTCAGCTCTCTCTCTCCCTGTCTCTCTCTCTCTCTCTTTCTCTCTCTCTCTCTACCTAGTGAGGCCCTCCGCAACTTCGTGAGACCCAGTTTCAAAATAAAGTATAAAAAAAATAGGGCTGGGGGTGTACCGCGGAGGTAGAACGCCCCTGGGTTCAATCCCCAGTTCTGAAAAAAAAAATAGATTACAGCATGTAGAAGACCCTCATAAATACTTGGACCTATGTGAGAGCGCCCCACGGGATTGTAAACATACCGGATTCAGCTGGGTTCAGCTGGAATCAGGCGATTTTTCCACTACTGACCTAGGACTGGTTTTCCCTGCTGGTATTTTTCCTTATGCCATACACGTGGTCAAGTCTGCACTGAGTTAGCTGGAGGGCCCCACCTGGGAGTGCTTTGTTTGCACTCTTCTGAGAGCCGTCTGCCTTTACCTTACTTTTTAAAAAAAGTTATCACTCAGCTTTGAATGTGAATATGGGGCTTTCCAGAAAATGTTAGTTCAAGAGCTGAAGCTGTCAAACACTGGGTGTCAAGAACTTCTAAGAAGTCTTGTGTTGAGTAATACAGGTCATGCAATGCGTCTCAAAGCAATTTCCTTGCAGGAATACGGAATGGCCAAGTCTATATATTTAAACAAAGCCCAAAGAGACAGCTAGATCTAGGGATGTAGCTTTCATTATCTTCTACAAGTGGGTAGCTGTGTGTGATATAGTAGCCCAAGATTTCCACTAAATGATCCAAATTCCAATTCTGCCACTTCCTAAACTATAAACTTGAGTAGTTCACTAATCTTTCTGAGCCTTGGTATTATCATATGTAAAATGAGGGTAAGTGTTCTACGCCCTTCCCATATGCTATCCGTGTGTATATTGCTACTACTTTTTTTTTAATTCCAGGGAACACTTTAATAGTTGAGTATGCCTCTTAAAAGGCAGACTATGTAAGGAGAGAATAAAGAATCTGGGCTGTCATGATACTGAGAGTGAGTTCTTTCTTCTCTCCTTTCTCCATTTTTTCCTCCTTTTGAGAGACATTAGCCAGTAGACAGGACACTCAGGAACTTAACAGAGGAGTGGATCATGGAAAATACCCTCCAAAATCATGTACTCCAGCTAAATGGTGATCCAGAGCTGGTAAATGAAAAATAACATGCAATGGGATTAAGCATCCAAAGTCTCCTAACCTCAAAGACAAAGCAAGGATGAACCCCAAAATGCGAAGAAGGCAGAGGGGAAGAGACTGAGGATTTGGAAATCCACCCTGCGAGATCAGTCAATCACAAAAAAGAAGGGACATATGTGTTCATTAATATGTGCAACCTAGGGAGTAGTGGGGACACACAAGGGACTCCGGTTGATAATGGAGAACCCTCAGTGGGGCAAGGGATGTGGTACAAGGGAAGGGGAAGGGCAAGAAAGAAGCGAATCAGTGGAATTACTATCATGAACAATATGTACATATGAGAATAAACCATCATCATTCTTGGTACTTCATATGGGTGGGGGGGAGGCGGGGGGACACTAAGAGCTGTGTGCATGTATGTTAACATCAAATTGATATTCATTGTGATGTGAGACTCCAATGCACCAATAAAAGCATTTTAAAAGAAAAAAAGAAATCCACCCTGCGGAAAGTCTTGGGGAATCCTTCCTCCCTGACTAGCATTCTTTCATGTGCCAAACTCCAGGCCAGACTTATGTGAGAGACTCTTCTTCAACCCAGAGCTGCCAAGGCCCCCTAGGGACAGTGGAAAATTCTTCTCCAATTCTATTAGCAATGCACATATTTTTTTTGAAACTTAGAAGATACTAGATATAAAATAATTTTTTCCCTCAGTGGATTCTGTTTTCTTCCTAAGCCCCATTCACTGTGGGAAAAGCCATTTCCTTCTGACTCATTGTAACTGCAGAGTCACCTTGGTTTGCCTTAGTTGTGAGGGAAAAGAGCTCCACAAATATGAGGTGTCTTCAGATTATTAAGAACCAGCCAGGTGTGGTGGGGCAGGCCTGTAATCCCAGGACCAGGGAGGCTGAGACAGGAGGATCGCAGGTTCGAGATCAGTCTCAGCAACTTAGCAAGACTTTTGGCAACCTAGCGAGACCCTATTTCAAAATGAAAAAAAAAAAGGGGATGGGAATATAGCTCAGAGGTAGAATACCCATGGGTTCAATCCCCAGTACCAAAAGAAAAATTATTAAGCACTAATAATTGACTGTAGAAAATGTAACTGTCTCAAACAATTAATCAGGGTAACACTTTCTTCACATCTCCTTTTTAAAACTTAATGTTCTAATGAGGGATTCCCAAGGCGTTGCAGACCAGGGGGCCTTAGCATTTACTACCCAGCTCTCTGGTAGCATGGAAGCAGCCATTTATAACGCAGAAACAAATGAGTACGTCTGTGTTCCAATAACACTATTTATGGACACTGAAATTTTCATGTGTTATGAACTATAGTTTTCATCTTTTTATTTTTCTCTAACCATTTAAAAATGCAAAACTAGCCAGGCATGGTAGCATATACCTGTAATCCTAGTACTTGGGAGGCAGAGACGGGAGGATCACAAGTTTGAGACCTGCTTCGGCAACTTAATGAGACTCTCAGCAACCTAGTGAGACCCTGTTTCAAAATAAAACAGGGCTAAGGGTGTAGCTCAGAGATAAAATGCCCTGGGTCCAATTCCTAGTACCAAAAAAAGGAAAACAAAATGCAAAACTATCCACAGCTCATGAACTACACAGAAACAAGTGGGCTGGATGGAACACGGGCCATACTTCCCTTATCCTTGTTTTAATTCATCTATATGTTCTTTGAGGACAGCAAGCATATTTTTCTTCATATAAATAAATGATAATTAGATGCTTCTAAAATCACTAATTTATGTGAATGCTCAGGAGTACAGGATCACAGGAATTTGCAAACTGGTACAAGGAAGGGGAAAGGAAGACAGAGAGGGAAGTAAATAGTTGGAATGCCACGTCCTCAAGAGTTGCTGAGACTGGACTCTGCTGTCTATGAAAACATTTCTTGATAAGCTATCTGGAAACGCTGCCTTTATTTTTTAGAATTCGGGTCACAGTTGAACGTGGATTGCTTAGCCGTGCTTCAAGAGGCTGCTGGGGCTTCGCAGTGATTAGCATCGGAACTGAAAAGCTGGGAGAGGAGCCACGGTCCTTAATGGAAGCAACCACTTCCTCCTGTTACCATTCTGTGTGGCAAACAGAGAGAAAACGAATCCAAATAGAAAGAAAGGGATCTCATGCTCTTTATGAATTTTGATGCTATCCTTAATGATGAAGAGTCTCTTCAGAGTCATTCAAATAAAGCTACATCTTTCCAAACCTAGGAAACACTGAGATGCAGAGATTCCTTCCGAGTTGCAGGGTGCCACTGAGTCCCGGTTGGACAACTTTAACCACAGTGAACTCTGCTGATCCCCTGTGCTGGAAGCTTCTCTGGTGCCTGGGGGAGAGGCTGGCTCAGCGCCAGTTCAGAAAAAGTCCTACTTGTTAGTGTCATGATCACCATGAATCTATCTTCCAAATGAATAGTAAGTTTTTTAGAAGAGCTAATCAAAAGCATGAACTCATTAATTTTGCTTTTTTTTTTGGTACTGGGGATTGAACCCAGGGGCATTCTACCTCTGAGCTACACCCCCAGCCCTATTTTTTATTCTTTATTTTGAAACAGGGTCTCACTAAGTTGCAGAGGGCCTCACTAAGTAGCTGAGGCTGTCCGCGAACCCGGATCCTCCTGTCTCAGCCTCCCAAGTACTGGGATTACAAGCGTGTGCCACCACACCCGGCTTCAATAATTTCACTTTCTGATCTACATACTTTAAAACATCACATTGCAGAGCAAGAAATTACTAATTCGAATGAGCGTGTAGCCACAAGTCTCAAGACCTTGTTACAACTTGAGCAACGCCAACTAAACATAAACTCTAGATTATTTTCATTCCAGTGGGGAAAATCTTAGAGTCACTGGGTTGGGATAACCTTTGGGTATCGTCCAATTCTCCTTAACATTTATCAGAATAGTGCCTAGGTCATTTTAGATGGAGGTTAACCAAAAATACCCACCCTACACACCAAATCTCCTCTCCCAATATTTATATTTCCCACACCAGACATTATCTTGTGCCTAATTTACATCTTGGAAGGCAGTTCATCTGCTAGACCCATTTGTCAGGAAACTCACTGGTGATTATACTAGTCGCTGAGGAAAGAATTTCGAAAATTTTGATGAGTTTGTAAAAACTGTGTAGGGCTTTTTTTTTTCTCTCTCTTTGCACTGGAGACAGGCAAAAGCACGAGGGAACACGTGCTATAGGAAAGGCAAGATATAAAGATGATTCATAAAGAACCAATGAAAAAGCTTGGCCCCGGAACACTCGTCTACACATAGAAAGGAAAATCAATTCAGTATGTTGGACTGTCATTCGAGAGCAATCGGTTTTGTACCTCCTGGGTTTGTATGGCACAATCCACGCTCACGCTCTACCAGCTCACAAAGTGAGCTCTACTTTCCTCTTTCCCGAGCCAGACACTTTTGCTTCCTCTCTGCAAACAAGCAGCCCCTTAGAAGCACACCCACTCTAAAGCTGTCCCTAAGCCTCTGAAACAAGGCGGAGGTTTCTGCCTGCTCTAAATATGAGTTCTCATGATCCTCAGTTTACACCTGCTGGACTGGGTGGAGTAGATCGCCCCTTCCTGATCGAATGTGAAATACGCATTTATTCAGCAGAGCTGCTCAATGCTTAGTGTGTCGATCTACATAGAACTTTTATGTCTTAGCTTTATAGTTAGTGTAGTGCAGGGATCAAATGTAACTTATTTTGTATCCCAGAGTTGTCCCCAGACATTGTCCTCAGGGCTGAGCCTCTGTACTGTCATTTCATGTGCCAAGTTCCAAAAATCCTTCTATATTTCCCTGCATCAAAACATACCAACTTATATCTTGTTCTTCAGGATTCTTCTCTCCACCAACTTAGGAAGGGGTTGTGAGAAGCACAGCGAGGTTAAAGGGCATTAATGACAACATACCACTTTCTCTGGAATACTCTAACCAGGATTATGTTGAAGAGAATATGAATGTCGGGAATGAATTCCCGTCAGAGCTGAAACTTTAGGCCAAAGAGGGAGAGATTTTTCAACTTGAGACCTTTTTTAAGGCTTTCATATGTAACCATCAATGCATCCCACCTCACCAAAGCTGGCTAAATAGCCCAGCATGAGAAGCACTTAATATATAACCTTGCTAGTAATCACTATACATACAGTTCGCAAATGAAAAGTATTCATGGAAAATAGTTAAGGTGGCAAAAATTTTAAGGCTATGATTATAAAGGGTCTTAACATAATGGTTATAAATAATCAGAAATCTCTAATCCATATGAAGTTTATTTAATTAATACCATATTTGAACTTCATCACCTCAGCCATATACTTAATTAAGAGCATAAGTAGTCAATTTGTGAATTTCAACCCACTGATACTTCTAATATCAAAACTTAATTTTAAATAATTTTTGTATGTTAATAGCTCAACCTTAATTAGGTCATTAGTTGCAATGAGAAAGGAAAAAAAAGTGTTTGTATTTCAAGTAGCTCACATTTCATCCAGACTGAGCAAATATGTTTCCGTACATGGTCTTTAATAAAAGTATAAGCAAATACTTCCTAAATATGTGCTGTTGCTTGCTTAAAGAGCAGTAGACAATAACCCTATGAGGGAAAGACAGCTAGAAAATTCATAAATCAATGTCCAATGCATATTCCTGTGATTCAAAGAGTAAATAATTTCCAGTTTAAGTAAAGCCCTTACTACAGGTATAAATATTTCAGCGTATTAACTAAACGTGGGTCATTGCTATTAAATTCCAACAAGCATTCAAGTTTTTAATGAAGACAGAATATTTTCATTAAGTAAACAAATGATTAGCAGTAAAAACAGACATTTAAATGAATCCTAACTCATAAATGTCTAGGTTTCCCTAGATACAAGTAATAAGAATTCTCCCCCCACCCCATACATGCACATATTTTTATGTAGATTTCAGCTTTCAAAAAGGAATTAGAAATGTCTTCAGAAAAAGTTATATAATTATCATAAATATATTTCATAAATATATCTATAATATTTACAGGGGAGGGTTCCTCACATTTTAAGTTATAGTCACTGACTTTTTTGATAAGAGAAATAGTTTCTGCTAGAATTCACTATTACTACTTACAATGTCTCATTTATTTTCACAGATTTGTTTAGAAAGCAACTATTTTAGTAATTACTTTATAGCTAAAGGCACTAAAACTGGAAGGGTATGTAAGTCTCTCTCTCTCTCTCTCTCTCTCTCTCTCTTTCTCTCTCTCTCTCTCCATATATATATTGCCTCCATATACATATATGGAGGCAAAATGATTTGCAGAGAAAAAAATTGAGCCTTCTGCATGTTGAAATCTGCTGGGAAATAGATTTCTGCTTTGAGCCTAATTCTCAGGATAGGGCATCCCTTTGGGCTTACTTACTATCAGTGAATGCCATTCAGGGGATCAGTGAAAAAACTCATGAATTATCAAAAAGAAAAAGGGCTTGAGCTGAACATGGCCATCTTCCTCCCCAGCTCCCTCAGTAGCCATGGGATGGAGCCAGGGGGCCTGTGAGGGAGCCAGGGCCCAGAACCGACAACCTGCTGTGATACCAGTTACCCTCAAGGACCCCAAGATTTGGGGAACAGTGGGATGAGGGCACCCCTTGTTCAGGCTTGGCTCATGTTTCCCTGGGGCCCAAGGACCCAGAGCTTGCAGAGCATGGGAAGCAGTCTGCACCTTCACTCTCCAGATACCAGCAAGACTGGAGTAACTGGGTGTACCACTAAACTCCGAAATCTGTATCCTTCTAGCAATAACAAAAAAATCTTTAGTCTTTTTAGGGGGGAATTGAAAAAGTCTCTTTTACATAGAAGACCAACGATTTATACAAGAAGGCAAAGCTGCCCTTTGGCAGAAGGCTATTATTTCCAAAGGGTTTCGATTCAACATATGGAAAGGACAATTCCTTGTCACCACAAGTGTGCTTGCCAGTCGCCACTCAGAGGCTCTGAAAGGCCGAAGCCAGAAAGGCCGGCTAGTGGTCCTAGGGTCTCCTTTCTCCTCCTTGTGTAAAATGTGGGGAGGAGGCCTCAGAGCCCGAGGTGCTGGGGCACCACTAGACACTGGGCACGCTGTGCTCAGATTAGAAGAGGAGGTGCCAGCTCTTGGGAATTTCCCACTGCCGCTGGCTGGCTTGCAATGTGACTGAATCACTCAAGGTTCATTGTCCTTCTGTCCCTCCATCTTCCCTGGTGCCCACACTAAGGTACAGAAAACCATGAAAACCATAAAGGCCTGTAAATTGATACATGATGAGCTGGGGTGGGCTGTAGATTCTCAGAGGATGCCGCAGGCCTGAGGAGAGGGGGCTAATGGAGGGCCCAGAAGCTATGCCACTGTCCTTACTGTCTTTATGGGAAACACCTCTGGGTGAGTGGGTGAGAGCGAGAGAGCGCAGAGGTGTGAATGAGAAGTGGGAATACGCTAACAGCTCGTTCATGGATTTCACGGCCCTGAGATGGGGATGTGAAAACATTATTCACAGGAGCCTCACAAAGTTTCCTTTCAGACTAATGTGCTCCAAAAGCAGTTGACCAAATGTCTTTGATAAGGGCTAAAATGTTAGAATGGACAATATTAATAGCTTTGATGGTATTAATAGCTTTGCCTATGCATACTATATATACGCATGTATAAATAATCTTATAAAATTTCCAAATAGCCAGGTGAAGTGGCACATGCCTGTCATCCCAGTATTTGGGAGGCTGAGACAGGAGGATCACAGCTTCTAGGCCAACACACAGTAGCTTATTGAGACCTTGTTTCAAAATTTAAAAAAAAATGTAAAGGGGGTGTATCTCAGTGGTAATGCCCTGGGTTCAAACTCTAGTACTGAAATATAAATATAAATAATATATATATATATAATATATATATATATATATATTTCAGGGTTAGGGTTAGGGTTATATTAATAGGTTTAATAATATATTTAAAATTTTTAAAAGAGGGTCTGGGGGTGTAGCTCAGAGGTAGAATGCCCCTGGGTTCAATCCCCAGTACCACAAACACATTTAGAGATACAAACACTGAAAGTTCAAATAATATAAATATGATATATAGTAATATATAAACTCATATTTGACATATATTGATCATTCAAACTGTTTTATCGTACACTTGACAGGGACATTCAGCCTCCCTCTGCAGTTCCCTTGCCCATGGCTGACCTAGACCTTCTGTAGAAAGGGCAGCCAGGAGTTTGAAACTCCCACAACCACGTGGCGTACCTGAGCTGGGTCTGATGTTTGTTTTTGACGGAATGTCACTGTGTTGTCCAGAGGTGATTTCACACTCCTGGGTTCAAGTGATCTTCCTGACTCAGCCTCCTGAGTAGCTGAGGTTACAGGTATGTGCTAACAAGCCCAGCTTCTACCTGTTTTTTTTTCTTTATCAGATTCACAATTTATATTCCAAAATATGGCATTTCATCAAATCACTTTTACAGTCTAATTCAAAGTGGTACTACTACTACCAGCAGAATCATATCACACGGATAGACACACACTCAATGTAGTGAAATGCTCAAACACCTCTCACAGTAGGAGTAAAAACTACCTGCCTCTCATAGCTGCACTGCTAAATGCTGCTCAGCCCCAGGGAGAGAGGATTTCCCCAAAGACTGAGGATACATCTCCAAGTAACTCAAACTATGTAGCAGTAACTAGATAATTTCCTGCTACTAGGCAGAATGGAAAACAGAGATCATTCTATTCTGAGTTCATAAATAAAAACTAAAGAAAACTGCATTTATTTGGCACACCTCAGACTTACAACTATTAAATACATAAGCAACTTGTGATTTTTAATTTCATTCACAATATATGATTTAAAGGTTAATATTCAGAAACTGTAGGAATACCAAATGATACCCAAATTACTGAGTTGCATATAAAGTAGGATTCTGCCGGATGAATGTAAAGCAGAGTACATTAATATCTCTTTTGTCTTTAAAGCCGAAGTTAGATACATATTTTAATTCATTTTTTTTCTTTTTTTTGTGGTACCGGAGATTGAACCCAGGGGCGTTCTACCTCCAAGCTACACCCCCGGCCCTATTTTTTTATACTTTATTTTGAAACCGGGTCTCACAAAGTTGCGGAGGGCCTCACTAGGGAGGGGGAGAGAGAGAGAGAGAGAGAGAGAGAGAGAGCTGAAGCTGGCCGCGAACCCGGATCCTCCGGTCTCCACCTCCCAAAATACTGGGATTACAAGCGTGCGCCGCCACACCCGGCTAGATACATATTTTAATTCATATGATCTTAAAAGTTTCTGTCTGATAGCATCAAAATGGTCTTGTCCAAATTGTTTATTTCCAAGTAAATAAAAGGATTAGGGTATATTTTTTCTGGACAAACCAGAGACTATGCAGAATCACCCATAACAAATAATATTTTCTTAAGGATAAGCCACAAAAGATACCAGCTAAGAAATTCATCTTTTAAATCTGATACTGGGATTTGAGACATAAAGATAAAACAAGAATTACTTTGTCATAGGGGAAATGCAAGTTCTTTACAAAAGCAGTTAATTCAGATAAAATGAAATATTTCTGATCTTTCCTGGTCCGGTGAAAATGCACATTAAACAATTTTTCTCTAATAAAACAAAAATGACTTTGAATTTCATTGGTAACTTTTATAAACAGGAATAAAGGAAATTATTATTTTCATTTCAATACTTTCCATTAGTTATCATTATTTTATCTGTCAAACCCCAATACAAAAACTAAGAAGGGAAGACTTTAATAAATTGAAAAGATTACCTTGGACTCTAATGTTCGAACTATCTTGAAGGAGGGCATATATCAAAATTAACCAAGAAGAAAATATATCCATGCGGGATGGGGTGGGGCCATGTTCCGCTTCTTAGAGTCACTTGTTCCTGGAGTCGTCCTGATGTGTTGAGGCAGAAAGAAATAACATCTCATCAACAACGCTCTCAGAGACATTCCTGGATACAGCGTCATTCTAACTACATTCTAGACAACTGACCCTAGTTAAGCCAAGTAGCATCAACTTATACCCCCCATTCCAAAACAGTCCAATAACTGCATATTTCTTTTACAAAATTGAAAGATAGTAGATTTTAAGAGGATTTATATATGTAGGTAGCTGCTTTGGGAGTAGCTCGAGGGAGAATTGGCCCAATCAGACTATCTCCAAGGAGTGAACACAGAATTACAGATTCCTATAGAAAGCCATGAGTTGCTTCAGCGTAAAAACCAAGGTCCTGTGTTCTTCAACATAGTTTTGCATGTAAGAGCAGGGAATTCCTTAAAGGGAAACTAAGCAACAGACCTTGTCCTATAAGAGCTTTGTTTGCACCCACTACTCCATGGGGGAAGGGGACCCAGCCTTCCAGTTTTCCTGCTGAGAGTGCCTCTGATACACTCCCCACTTCCATGATGCATAATCATTGTGCCCTCTTAAAAAAGTGTAAACACAAGCCGGGTGTGGTGGGGCACACTTGCAATCCCAGTACTTGGGAGGCTGAGACCGGAGAATCCAGGTTCCCGGCCAGCCTCAGCTATTAGTGAGGCCCTCCGCAACTTAGTGAGACCCTGTTTCAAAATAAAGAAAAAAAAAATAGGGCTGGGGGTGTAGCTCAGAGGTAGAATGGCCCTGGGTTCTATCCCCAGTATCACTCACACACACACAAAAAAGTGTTAACACAGCCAGGCGTGGTGGTGCACGCTTGTAATCCCAGTACTTGGGAGGCGGAGACCGGAGGATCTGGTTTCGTGGCCAGCCTCAGCTACTTAGTGAGGCCCTCCGCAACTTTGTGAGACCCAGTTTCAAAATAAAGTATAAAAAATAGGGCCGGGGGTGTAGCTCGGAGGTAGAACGCCCTGGGTTCAATCCCCGGTACCACAAAAAAAAAAAAAAGAAAAAAAAGTGTTAACACATTGCAGGAGGATACCCAACCCCCACTAGTAGAAACAAAGTAGATGCTGGCTGAACGACTGTGTGTAAAGAAGAGATACTCTTAGGCAGAATTGTGTTTTGGTTTTTTTTCTTTATTCTTGTCTATGTCAACCAGAGGCTTTTACCAAGAATCTGATTAAAAGAAAGGAGCTAAGCTGGGCGTGGTGGCGCACGCTTGTAATCCCAGTACTTGGGAGGCTGAGACCGGAGGATCCGGGTTCGCGGCCAGCCTCAGCTACTTAGTGAGGCCCTCCGCAACTTTGTGAGACCCAGTTTCAAAATAAAGTATAAAAAACAGGGCTGGGGATGTAGCTCGGAGGTAGAACGCCCCTGAGTTCAATCCCTGGTACCGCAAAAAAAAAAAAAAAAGAAAGGAGCTATTCTGTCATAGAACCTCACTTTTAAATATCTCATCATTCATTCCCAGTCATACACCATCATATGTATCTCATCAATAAATCCAACAGTTTCACTTCACACTTTCCACTCTGGATAAAGACTGACTACAGAGGAAGGACATGCCCTGGCCTTGGCTACACATTTTCCAGCTAACACTATGGCCTATTTGCCCTGCATGACCAGTGCAGAGCAGTGTTCCTGGAATTCCTCCTCACTATTACTCCAGGGATTCTTCGGGCCTTTCTTCTGAGTTGGACTTTCTCTTTCCTGTGTTCCATGTTTTTCTCCTTCTTGATTTGGCCCCTCCGTGTGGCGGATCACATCTGTCAGTGATGTTCTGGAAAAGAATGTCTCGCATTCTGTCTTTCCATTTGATTGATATTTTAGCGCTGAATTGAATCTTACATAGGAAATAATATTTTCCTCAATTTTAAAGGAATTCTCCATTTCTTTAGCTTACAATGTTAATTCAATTTCTTTTTTTTTTTTTTTTTGCGGTACTGGGGATTGAACCCAGGGGCATCTTCCTCCGGGCTACACCCCCAGCCCTATTTTTTATCCTTTATTTTGAAACAGGGTCTCACGAAGTTGCGGAGGGCCTCACTAAGTAGAGAGAGAGACAGGGAGAGAGAGAGAGAGAGCTGAGGCTGGCCGCGAACCCAGATCCTCCGGTCTCCGCCTCCCAAAGTACTGGGATTACAAGCGTGCGCCACCACGCCCGGCTACGTTATTTCAATTTCTAATTGCTTTTCCATCTGAAAGCTTTGAGAATCTTCTCTTTGTGCCCAGTTCTGAAATTTCACAATGAGGTACCATCCACAGGACTATTTTCATTCATTGTTTAGTCCTTCTGTGGGGCCTTTCAATCTAGAAATTTATGACCTTCAGTCTTGGGAAAATGTCTTCAATTATTTTCTTGATGATTTCTGATCCTCAACTTTCTTTGTTCTTGTTATTTTTTACTTCTACTATTGTATATTGGATTTTCTGGGCTGTTTTCTAAGTTTCTTATCTTCTCTGATCTATTTTCTGTCTTTTTGATCTACTTTGTTCTTTTTGTTTTCTGAATGCCTTTTTTCGTAGCATCTTGTTCTCAGTTCATAGATACAGTATCTCCCTAAACTCACAGCAGGCATTATTCATGACAAACTTTGAAAGATTTCTTCCTCAATCATTTTTTTGCAAAGTTGTTTTTTCTTGTTTGCTTTTATCTTCCATCTTGGAGTTTTGTCCTAGTTGGAAGCTCTGAGCATGTATGTGAGGCTGTTTAATTTGGAAATTCACTATAATGTGGTCCATGTGGGCCACTTATTGGATGTCAGCAAATAAAGGTCTTTTCCTTTAGGCTGCTCAGACTTCCCAAAGGAGAATATTCCTGTCTCCTACATGAGTGATGTTAGCCTAATGGAGCATCCAAGCACCCAGTATTCAACAAACATAAATTTACCTAAGTGAGACTGTTGTCAGTATATTAGCATAATCTTCATCGGGGGGGGGGGCTTGATGGTCTGAACTCTCACTTCTACCCTCCTTCTGTCTTCCTCCTTGTGTAGTGGAATACACTTGAAAGTTGCTGCCTTAAAGTACCAAGTATGAGGGTTTCTTCTGTTGTTGTTTTTGTCTCGTTGGTCAGATATAGTCATTGGCTCATTGCTCAGATATGATGATAAGGCACATATTATTTCTATATACAGATGAAAAAGCTGAGACTCATGGATGGTGCAGAGTCTTTTAATCAGTAAGCTTCCTTTTATTCATGACGATCAATTTATTACTCAACATGTTACTCTTATTCAGGTTGCAATGTCCAGGAAGTGAAATCAGGAAACTGAAATTAAACTAATGCTTATAAACAGTAAGCACATAGGCCCATGTAAATGTTTAAGATGCCTACAGGAAGCCAGGCGTGGTGGCACACGCTTGTAATCCCAATACTTGGGAGGCTGAGACCGGAGGATCCGGGTTTGTGGTCAGCCTCAGCTACTTAGTGAGGCCCTCCGCAACTTAGTGAGACCCTGTTTCAAAATCAAGAATAAAAAATAGGGCTGGGGGTGTAGCTCGGAGGTAGAATGCTCCTGGATTCAATCCTCAGTTCCACAAAGAAATTACAAAAAAGATGCCTGTAGGGTAAACATTCACTTCCTTCTAGTGCTGTTAATTAACAATAGACTTCTTTTCTGTGAAGAAATTAGCTAAGGGAAGTGGGATGAAATAGGAATGCTGGTGCTAGTCATTAGAATTTCTCATGAATGCCTGTCCTTGAGACTTCTATGCACTAGTTTTTTCAGACCAAAGAAATGCTTGTTTTCCTCATGGCTTGCTCTATGCTCCATATTTTCATTAACTATGATTTTTCTCTTCTGCTTGGCATTTTCTATTAATGTTTTAATAGAGACAGAGAGATAGAAGAATGGATTAGCCCAAGAAATAAAGTATGAGAAATATAAAAAGCCACCTTCATGAATATTCCATGATTGCCATATTTTTAATACAAAACACTTAGGTTAAATGTACATAAAATATGACATAAAAATGTGGACTATATCTCCTTGATTAAATACCCTCCGGCCGGTGCTCTGCCCGCCACTGACACTGTTAGGGATGATTAGAATTCTTTGACATCCAAGTTCAGAGTGTCGGTGGATTGTGTGAGCGCTTGTCTGGCTGCATCGAATGTCATTCTAATCCTGTTACCATCATTAACAGATAACATGCTGGATGGATTCAGGTTTGAACTTGTCTTTTATCTGCCAAATTTTTATTTTAAATGTAATCAGAACAGACATACTTTGAATACCGAGAGCAGCTCCGTAATAGCTGACAGGTATTGAGCATTCGCTACAAGCCACGCAATGTGCAAGGAACATCCATTATCATATTTCATCCCTTCAAATCTCAGGAGATATTTGTGATTACTCTGCATATTTTACAAGTGAGAAAACTGGGCCTCATATTAAGAGTGTGCCCAAGGTCACAGAGCTGGAAAATTGTTGAATCTAGGTTTCGGGTTTGTGACTCCAGTGTCTGTGCTCTTAACTATGATGTTTTTTTGTCCCTAGTATTGGATAGAATATACTTAAAAAATTAATCCATTATAAATTCAAGGTAACAGTTATCTGAGTTCCTCAATTCTGTTTGACTAAGAAAAGATGAGAAAATATAAGAAATAGAGAAGTCATCCAATGTTATGAATCCCGAAGCGTTATCAACACCACAAACTGAGTAAGTATTGGAATCACTGCCTCAATTAGAAATGTGTTAGTTATATGTGGTTGCACAACAAATTGCCCCCAAACTTAGTGGTTTAAAATAATAATGACCATGTTTTCTCATAGTTCCTGGGAATCAGGGACTCAGGACCGACTTGGCTGGCTGGTGTGGCGCTGGGTCTCTGATGAGTCAGTCGGGACAACTGTCACCTGCAGCCACGCTGGGAGTGGTGGGTCTGCTTCAAGAGAGTCCCATGGTTGGCAGTGTGGGAGCCTCCTATGGGCAGGAGGTCTCATTTCCTCTCAACAAAGGCCAGTCTATAGTGCTACTGGAGGAACCTCAAAGGATGGCATCCCCCAAGGGAGTGATCCAAGAGACTATGGAGGAAGCTGCGATACTTTTCCTGACCTATTTTTAAATGTCACCCACCATTGCTTCCACCATATTCTCTTGGTCACACAGATTAGTTATGTCTTATTGTAGGTAGAGACAAGACTGAGAAATACCAAGAGGCAAGCATCACCGGGAGCCAAGCTTGAGTTTGGTTACTACAGAGGGGAAAACTTTCCGTTTGGTGACTCCTTGGAAACCCATGGTGTGTAGGAGGCGAGACCCCCAGCACACTTCCCAGGCCATGGTAGTCAGGGGTAGAGCTGACCTGACTCTTGGGGTCAGGGGTCAGGAGTAGAGCTTTTTCCAAGGGAGGTGGAGCCCACCGTCCACGGGCCTGTTGCTTTGTTGCATGGGACATACTAGCTCAGGGTGAGAACAAAACTACTAGAAAGTAGAAGGGATGGAGAAGGGAGGGCAAAAGAAGAACAGAAAGATGAGGCAGCCCGGGAAAGACCATGGCAGAGTACTAAAATACTTAATGGGGAGCTTTATTAAGTCTGGGATTTTTTTTTTTTTTTTTGCAGTACCGGGGATTGAACCCAGGAGCG
>PVJS01042405.1:0-17526 GCA_004027185.1 Glis glis | reverse complement strand
GCCACATCTCTCTTTTATAGTAGAGGCAATACAGGAAGTTCGCAATTAGTAGGGTGTGGCACCACGCCCCCCTGTGATCTATCATAGGTAGAGACGCCTGTCGTCTGTGAGCACGGAAGGAGGTAACTACCTATCACAGCCCTCCTGAGGCTAGGTGGGACTACCTGCGGGACCTCCCCCTGAGGTATTCGCCAGCGCCATCTTTGCCATTAATATGCTGAATTACTGCCACGTGGGAGAGGCCCAGTACTCTAGAGCAGGCTTCTGCCAGTCCACCAGGCCCTTTCATGGCACTGGGTAGAGACCCCTGCATCTCCCTGTTTCCCTTTTATTTAAAGCTGGTGGTCACGCCTGTCTTAGGTTGTCCTGCTCAGGATTCAGAATTTACCCATCCTGGAGGACCCCAGAGCATGCTGGGATTCTCTGTCTTAGGTTCATCTGACCCAGCAGAATCATTACCCGTCATTGGCCATTGACTGGGCTGGGGTTTAATAATCGGGGCTCTCGTATTGATTGGCCAAACTCTGGTACCGGAACTCCATTTGATGGATTTAGATGGCATGGGGTGGCTTTTGTAGGAAGGAGGTTAGGGCATTAGAGTTTTAACCCATGAACCTCATCTCCCAAATATTGAACAACTTTATACAAGGCATTTATTTTATGTTCTAACCTATTATCTATATCTTCCTATATCCCTAACACTAAGGTAACATTCTTAGACAATCAATTAACATAGGTAGCTGTCTGTACTTCTTGAGATAGAGCTACTGCAGCAGTCGTGGCAGTGACTATAAAGGCAATTAAGGCTGCAATGCCTGCAATAATTAATTCAAGCATTTCCTTGATTCCTTATAACACTTGTAATCCTTTCTCACTATACCATGGACCTGATATGCTAACAGAAATTCATCACTTGGGTGCCATTAGGTGTCACAGAAATGCGATTAGTAATGGTACAATTCTCACAATTAACATTAAAAACATGAGGATCAACAGTAATATTAATACTTCCTACTAACAACACATAAGGTGAATTGACACATGCCATAACAAGGCCTTTTAAAGGGCATCCAGGTAAGTTCGTCTGGTTGCTCATTTTTATGCAGTTATTTAGTCCTTCCGTGCGATTATATCCAGATCCGTGATCAGTTATATTGCTCATGGCAGCAGCACACTTCCAAATATATGTCTGTTGATAACCTGAATTAGCCCACCACAGTCCAGCAGACAATCCCTTAGCCCAATCCTCAGCTTCAGTCTGGGGGTCCTCTTTAGTTCCTCCTTGCTGATTCCCAGACCAAATTCAAAATAAACCTATCACTTCTCCTCCATATTTCTTCATCATAATAACAACATTTCCCTCGTCCATCAAGCACATGCATATCAGTCTCAGTACTCCCTAGCTTTTGACCATCCTTAACAAAATAAGTAGGCAACCTTCTTCCTGATCTAGGATAATTAAAGCTCCCAGCTTGCTGCATCTTCAAACGTCTTGTAGCACGCTGAGCAAGCAATCACGGATCCTTTACTATCACTATGATTTCTTCTTTCTCATACTGCAGGATGTAATATAGGCGGATCAGGAACATAAGTTCAGTAAATTTTAGCTGAGGTCATCTGTAGAAATACCGTTTACAGCCACATCTGTCACAGCATCTTCATTCTCCAGTTCCTTCTCAGGTACTCGTCCAACAAACCACACCAACAGTTCAGTAAGCCACCTTGTCCCTTCTGCGTCCTGCGAAAAAGCACACACATGCCCTTGCCCCTATGTTAACACAGGGTCGGGACCATGCCATTGTCCCGTGCAAGGATCCTTCCATCTCACTTGAACATAAATATCTTGAGTGTGTGGATGCCAGAATCTGTCTGTAGCAGAGCGGCCTTGTACACCACATTTAAAAAATTCAAAATAAAAAGTGAATGCCTTATACATCCACATTTAAAAATTTCAGAAAAAAGCGAAGTGAATGCCTTGTACATCCACAATTAAAAAATTCAAAATAAAAAGTGAATGATTTAAAGAGTTGGTTTAAAGAGTTGGGGGTATACCCCCCCTTCTAATTTGTATGGCCCTATGGGTGTATTTTATAATCCCTTGGCCTTGAGGATTGTAGGGAATACTAGTTTTGAGCTAGTATTACAGAAAAATTTTCTGTAATTACCTGTTTAGTTGCTTCCCCAGTCTGTGCAGTAGCCATGAGAAATCTCGAATATGTATTTATAGCAACATGCACATATTTTAGTTTACCAAATTTGCCGCGTATGTCACTTCCTTTTGCCAAAGTGATTAAGTTTTAAGCTTTGAGGATTGACTCTAAAATGCGGTACTGAAATTTGTTTTGGGCAGGAAGCGCATTTGCTGCTGCTAAAGGACCAGGTAATTCTGTATGAGCTCTTATATGACCTACAAAATAAGGATGCTTCCTATCATGAATGCGTTGTAGAATTTGTAAAAATAATTTTTTTACTTAAACATTAGCAGTATCTACATGGACAACAGTTTTAAGAACTTGTAAAGTTTTAGTTACATAATGGCTATCTGTATATAAATTAAAAGTAACTGTGGCTAATTCCTGAAATACTGTAGCTACAGCTGTTAATTCTACTACCTAAGCTGATGTAGGAGCTGTTTTAAAGGAAAACATTTATTTTTGAATAATATATGCTGCTTTCCCATTAGATGATTCATTTGTAAATTATAACAAAGCTTCTGCTAAAGATCCCTGTCTCATAATTCTTGGAAAACTGAAGCATTACTATTCATAAATTGTAACAATTTGTGTTTAGGATAGTGATTATTAATTTTACCCTCAAAATCTGTGAGAGCAATTGTCCAAGAATTTACATTTTGGAATAACCAGTCCACTTGCCGTAGTGAACAGAACTCCTATCAAGGCAGGTTCTCTTACAAATTATTTTTTAGATTCCGTCCTAACCATTTATATTAAACATGCAACTGCCTCCCAATAAGGTGTTAAACCACCAATGAATCCACAGCAACGGTCCATCCTGCCATAGAACAGCAGTTGGTGTATGAGCAGTAGAAAATATATGTTTGTTGCTGTTTCATAGCCTGCTCCACTGGCTGTATCACCTGCCTACCTTCCTAAAGTCCCCTCCGATGCAGGGCTGGAATCTCCTTTTTTAAAATATCAACCAAAGGCTTTAACTCTCCTGTAAAAAAAATTTTTTTTAAATATGGACGAAGCCAATGGATGTCTCCCAATAATTTTTGAAAATTGTTCAAGATTTTTAACCAACTTTCCTGATTTGAATCTTTTGTGCCTGAATTACCTTAGGATAATAGGGTATGTGATGACTTAGTCTGTACCTTCCCAGGGGCATTAATCAACCCTTGTTCTTTTTAAGGTCCTCTGCAGACAGGCATAGGCAGCAAGCAACACTCCTTGCTTATGAGGTAATAAGATATTATCCATATAATTAATAGTATATACCTGTCCATATTGCTTCTTCACCTTTAAAACTGCTTGAGCTACAAACTCCTGGCACAAGGCTTGTGTATTAGCCATCCCTTGAGGCAACACTTTCCAATGATATCTTTTAACTGGGGGCACACTAGAAGCAAATAGTAAACCTGACAATAGCTAACATCATTAGAAATATGTTCTCTGGAGTTTTAGCTCGTGATTAACCTGATTTATCCAAAGTGATTTAGCCCTCTGGATGGCGACCTTGTTGTTTTCAGCCCCACTGCTAGAGGAGCTGTTACTCTCTGAGGGGTAGACTCTAGCCTTTGGATTTCTTCAGTCACCTCTGAGTTTTTTATTTGATATGGTTTGATATTTTTTATCTGGAATTTAAACATAAACATTATTATTTTTTACGCGAGCATTTCCTGTACCAAGAGTTATTAATGAAAATGGACCTTCCCCTTTTCCATCCAAGGGATTTGTTTAGAAGACCTGAGGAATAAGTTGAGTCAGTGAGTGAGTTTCCATTGTATGTCTGAGATGCTGTAAGAAAATCACTTTTAATTTGAATGGAAAAATTTTAAGAGTAACAAGAAAATTCCTTAGGGAAAGCATGACTCCATATTTTCCCTTCTTTGCTTTAAAAGAGATTTTTGAATTGAGGTTAATAGGTTCATGGTTGATAAAGCATCTGTAATACTAGTAAACAGTTATAAAGACATGTAAGGAAAGTATTAAATAAGATTATTAGGGACAAGAACAAATCCAGTTTGCATAATAGTTTAGACAACATTTAATGATATAAAACAATTTTTATTTAAACATGACCTTTATATATAATTATTATTATTACCCAATGCTGATGAAGAGAAATAGGATTATTAGTTAGTGGCATTTATTCGTCGCAAAACAGGTGTAAACCAGATTTTCATTAAGCTGAAACATGAAGAGGGCAGTTAATAAATCTCTCGTATTTTTATTTGTGGTTTTTGTTTGGATGTATAAAACACAGAACTTTAAACTTTGATTGCGTTAAAACACAGTAACCAGAGGTCTGACCAAGAGATTATCGTGATTAAGGTGCTAAGATTCTTGTTTAAGCTAGGCTTTAGTAGATTGTTACCTAGAGCAAGAAGAAATCCTATGGTTCTAAAAAAAAATACAGGAAACTACCTTAAATAAATGCGAAAAGAAACCTTGCTTTTAGGCTAGTATTTTGTAAAATTTTACCAAGAACAGGTCAATATCTTAAGAAAACCTAATTGAATCAAAGCATTAAATGTGATTTATAGAAAACCCTTCAAACAAAATTTTTTAAATTTAGCCAATCTTAATCACACATACAGAATTTTTGAGTTTTACCCTATATATTTCATCTCTAACTTTCTCAAATCTTCTGTAGCATGCTTAAACTTCTGTAATTTTATTCTAATTTTAATCTTTCCTTATGGAATAACTCAATCATTTAGAACAAAATTTTACCATGTAATATCCTTTCCCATCTAAAAGCATTTTCCTCTTCCCTTTAACCTGCTTACTAAAATACCTCTTCATTTTACTAAATATCTTCTTTTATTTATGGGGTTTGCTTACATTAGAACCAATTCTTATAGGGAATCTTTTAATTTGGATAAGTTACCTTTTTAAGATAAAATACTTTATGTTTTTAATAGACATTAATCAAAACATAGCCTAAAGATTGTTTAGTCTTTTATATATATATAAAATTACATTTTAATATAAATTTTAACTTAGTAATTTTTGTTTAGTTAATGTTCAAAAGAAGGCAATCTTAATCTGCTTTTACCTATATGCAGAACACATTCCATACACTTGAATATATTGTCTTTTACTGATGTTAAAAAGCCAAGAATACTTTATATTTGGCAATTGGCGTTTAGCATTTTAACTTACACAATTTAGATATTCTAAGGATAGGCATTTATGAAAGCTTATACCATTTATATTTACTCAATTTACCAGTTTTAATAGCTGTTCTAGATTACCTGTGAAAACCAAGTTGTTAAACAAGCATAGCTAATGTTAAGCCTGCTTTCCTTCTGTAGAGGAAAAAAAAAAACTAAATGAAAATGGTCATTATATTTTAGATTTCATATATTTAGACAGAAACAGATATATTCCTGATTGGCAAAGCATCCTGGAAAAGAATTATGTTAATAATAATTTTTAATAATATCTTTTACCCTTATTTTTATCAACAAATTTGGATTAACTTATTTTTTTTAAGAATTTAGGTCACGTGACTGAAAGGGCATATTAGTTGTTGTTATTATTATTTAATTTATGAGTATTCATGCATTCGAAAGGCCAATCCATTGGTACCATTAGACAATAGACAAGACATGTAGAGACACACACAGATGTACATATACAGACACACATGTAGCTAGTGTTAGAGTCCAGGACGCAGGCAGCGGCTCGATTTCAAGGCTGGACCCTGTCCTTTACTCAGCTTCATCCCGCCCCGACTCTGCCTACAGCGTCCAGCTGGAGCTGCAGGCCGAGCCCTGACTGCTTCAGTGCAAAGTGCTGGCGCGGTGGAGGGCGGGCGGGGTGCCCGGAGCTTTGCATCCGGGGCCGACTGCAGCATCGAGATGAGAGAGGCCCAGAGGCGGTTTCCAGGGCGGCGGGGGTCCCAGTATTTTCCCGCGGGCACGCAGCGCGGGCTGAGCCAGCGGCCGCCACTTTCCTATGTCTATCGCGCCCCGAGCTCCGCTGTGCGCCATCCCTGACCTGCGCCATCATGCTGAGACAGGCGCTGGGTCGTGCCGGACCCCTCCCACCGGTGCGAGCTTGGGCAGCGGAAGGCAGGAGGCTGGGCTTCCGGGACTGGCGCTGACTTTTTCCCTGCGCTCCCGGCAAGTGGCGAGCGCCTACCTTCCCGCTCGCGCGCGCGCGCCATTGCGCCTTCCACCCCTCCAGAGAGATTTAATCCTCGGGTAAAAGAAGAGGAAGGGATTTAGAACTCGACTTCCCCATAATTCATGGGGGGACATCTGCCCTGAGGGCCGACTTCCTGTCAGCATTGTCGAATTAAAAGTTAGAGAGAAATGCCTCGCACGCGGCACCAGTCTGTCGGGGGCATCAGTCTCTCGGGGCCAGCCCGAGAGAGATGCGAAGCTGACGGGGGGGGGGGGGCAGACGCCGAACGGCCCGAAAAGAAACATACCTCGGACCGGGAGTCAAGTCTAGCAAGATCTCGTTTATTAGAAAGCCACATGTCTCTTTTATAGTAGAGGCAATACAGGAAGTTCGCAATTAGTAGGGTGTGGCACCACGCCCCCCTGTGATCTATCATAGGTAGAGACGCCTGTCGTCTGTGAGCACGGAAGGAGGTAACTACCTATCACAGCCCTCCTGAGGCTAGGTGGGACTATCTGCGGGACCTCCCCCTGAGGAATTCACCAGCGCCATCTTTGCCATTAATATGCTGAATTACTGCCACGTGGGAGAGGCCCGGTACTCTAGAGCAGGCTTCTGCCAGTCCACCAGGCCCTTTCATGGCACTGGGTAGAGACCCCTGCAGTATAAGTTCCACATTTTTCACTTAGACTATCTATAATGGTGGAAGCTGAGATGGGGAGAGCTTGAGGGACAGGACAGTGTTTTGTGAAGTAAGGGGGATTCACCAGAATACATTTGAAAGCACAATGATATGCTTAAGAATTAAATTCAGAATTTGGCTCGGATTCCAAAAGATTAAATAGCAATAGGCTATTTTAATCTAGAAGTAGCTGGAAATTTAAATAAAAAATGAGGCAAGATTTCAAAGGATTCTTTGCAGTTGAAAAATGTATTTGGGGAAACAATTAGCTTAAACAATTTAATAGAAAATAAAGTAAAAAATACACCAAATAAGTATCTTTTCACCAGATAATTTACATATTCTCATTTAATTTCCAAAATCAGCCCAGAGATAAGAAAAATTAGTTCATTTTACCCTGGGAGAAGCTCAAGCTTAGGAAGGTAAAGTAAGCAGCCCAAAGGTACATAACTCATGCTCTCTCATCTACTTCTAGCCATTTCTATGAATATCCGTTCTGCTCAAATATTCATGAACAGTGGTTTAATGTTGATATCCTTATATGATTCAATATTACCTTTGCATTTCAACATTGATAGTTAGCCAACCATGAATCCATCAACACCACCCTCTGACCATTTAAAATGGACAAAATAATAGGGATATTAGAATCTGAAGCAAAAAATATACCTGTTATGGTTTGAATGTCTCTCACAGGCTTGGATGTTGAAGGGTTGGTCCCTGTGCAGCAGTGTTCAGAGGGGGGAATTTCGGGAAGGTGATCGGATCATGGGTTCTAACCTCATCAGTGGATGAATCTATTGTGGTGTCATAATTTGATTGCATTATTGATAGATGGTGGAAACTGGGAGGCGGGACCTAGCTGCAGGAAGTAGGTCACCAGGGCAGTGCCTTGGAAGGGTATTTCTTGTCCCTGGCAGGCATACTCTCATTCATATTCATATTCATTCATTCTCTTTCTCCCTCTCTCTCTCACCATCAAGTGAGAAGCTCTGCTCCAAAACCGTTTGCCATGATATTATGCTTCGCCACAGACTCACAGCAATGGAGCCATCCACCATGGACTGAAACTCTGAAACCATGAGCCAAAATAATTTTTTCCTTCTCAGTAACTAAAACCTGGCTAATGCAATACCTTATTCTTGAGATGGAAAGCATCTAAGAGAAGATAGAACATCACAATCTATAGGGGAAAAAATGTGCACAACTACAGGAATAGGGATAAACCTGGAATCATTCTGTAAGCAATAAAATGAGAAGACTCTGTTGAAACATCCTGAGTTATGTAAGGTAGATTAAATACTTTTGTTTAGAAGCTATTTTCTTTTACAGAATTTAAATGCTATACATGTGGTGCGAGATACAGTGACTATCGTGAGCTTAATCCCAATTAGGAACGTTGTAGAGTGGGTACTAGTATCGTCTCAACTGTGCTGGTGGGGAACTAAAGCAGAAGTGGTCCAGCATCTGGCCCAGGTTTCTAGAGCTGGTGAGTGGCAGACATAGCATTTGAACAGAGGCAGTATCTTACACCTTCTGTCTGTGTCAGTGTGTCCATGCCAGTAGTGGGTTATGTTTATCCAGGGACTTACAGATTGTGACTTCCTAGCTCTTAACAAATTGTATATGTGAAAACACTTCCCTGTTGTCTTTAGGGGAGTCAGCGCATTGATTTAAATGTTTATGGAATACCTACCGTGTGTTATGCTCTGTCCATGTATGGAGTCGAGCGGTGAACAGGACAAGGACTTTGCTTTGGTACATGTTCAGTACAAGGCACCGGATACACATCAACAGTACATTGCAATACATTTTAATTTTGGAAATAATGCACATTTTCATTAGCCAGAACAAATGAGTTGCCCTTAATAGTTAACATCATTCTTCCCAAAATTCTATTCAGTGAGAAGGTTCACAGGATTCCTATTTAGAACCAGAGAAGCAGTTTAAACACACTTACAGTCTTGCAATGCTTTTCTGAATGAAGCCTTAAACCATGTATCTTTATAATAGTTACATTTTCATAATATGGTAAGTCACTCTTGTCCATTTAGGAACAAGCTTACTCCCGCTGCCCAAAATTGCTTGCTATACACATGGCTCATTGCAGTCTCTAAGCAGTTAGCTCCTGAATATTTGTAATAATGTAGACGTATATATAATACGTATTCAACGTTGAAGAAATTCACACTGTCATTACTGTCCCATTTCCAAACCACCAGCCATTTGCCAAGTTTAGACTGCATTTTTTTTAGCTTAACAATGTCGTGTTTTCCTGCTGATAATCGATCACCTCTTTAAAAACCATCAAACTACAACCCACTAAAATGAATTATTCTAGAAACCTCCTAAGGTAATTCCGCATTTTAGTGAGATGGAGCAGAGCTCTAAGACTGTTCCCCTCACCTTGCTCTGTATGCATGCTTCGGTACCTGCAGTGTCGGGCTTTGAGAGGGGCCCCTGAGAGCGTGCCTCCAAGCGTGCACACGGGACCTGCATGGTGTCTCAGAAGGGGCTCTGCACATCCATGCACACCGTGTGCATGTGCTGTGAGCCGGCGTTGGTCTCCCTCTCCTTTCACCTGACCGCAGAGGAATCCCTGCAGTTCCCTGAACTGGGGGAATAGCAAGATGAGGCGAATAGTCCTTTTCCCTTCCCTGGTGACTGGTCCCCCTGGGTCCCGAGAATCAAATCCACAATGCCTCCTCTCACAAGCAGCTAATAAAAGGAGACTGAGAAGATGAGCAAAGGAGGATGAGGCGGGAGCGGGTGTACCAGAGACGATGCTTCCGGAGCGACAAGCTATGATTTCTGTGTTACTTCATATATATATAATCGTCCTAGGAAGCTAAAGGGGAGGCAAAGAAACCCCAAATCTAAAATTCTCTGAGATCCTTTTCCTCACCGCCTGGAAACCCCCGCCGGGCTGGTGCTGGCGCGGGTTTAGGGAATCCATCCGAGGGAGCGCGGCGGAACGCCCTGGTGAAACTCGCTGCCGCGCCGCGGTGCGCTCTCAAGTCTCCCCGCACCATTTTCCCAGGCGTGTGCGGGTTTCTTAAACAGCCCCCTGGTGCCTCGAAAGGGAGTTTCTAGAAGCTCCATCTCTACCGCCTCCCCTCCCCTTTTGATTTTGGTTTGTGCCCGCCGGAGCTTCCCCAGCTCCACGGGGCCCGCCCCCCGAGGGGCACAGGTGCAGCGGGACGCCCGCTTCGCCGACGCCGCTTCCTCCGGGCGGGCCCCGGGGCTTGACCGGCGCCGCGGGCTGGCGAACGGTCGCGTGCCGGGCGCGGCGGCCGCAGCCCGTCGCCCGGGACTCCCCGCCCTTCCGCGCGACCCCGCGCCCGGGCGGGCGGCGCTTGCGGCGGGCAGGGGCGGGCAGGGGAGCGGGGCTCGTCCGGGGGCCGCCGCCGCCTCCGCAGCCTGCCCGCGCCGCGGAGCCCGGGCCGCCTCCGCCCCTTCCTCCCGCCGCCGCGTCCTCGCGCGCCGCGTCCTCCCGCCGCCCCCGCGCCCGCCCCGCTCCTCGGCGGACCGGGAGGGCTGCTCGGCGGACCCGCGGGGCCGGAGCGCGCGCCCTGCCGCCCGCGGCGCTCACCAGCAGCATGCTCTATTTCCAGATGGTGATCATGGCAGGGACGGTGATGCTGGCGTACTACTTCGAATACACCGACACGTTCTCGGTGAACGTGCAGGGCTTCTTCTGCCACGACAGCGCCTACCGCAAGCCCTACCCGGGCCCCGAGGACCGCAGCGCCGTGCCCCCGGTGCTCCTCTACTCGCTGGCCGCCGGGGTGCCCGTGCTCGTGGTAAGCCCGGCTCGCCCCCCGCCACTCCCGCCTGCCGCCCTCGCCTGCCGGGGTGGCGGCTCCGCGGAGGGTCGGGCGCCGCAGCCTTTGCCTTCTAAGTTCCTCCAAGTTGTGGGCAGCCCCTTCCTCAGAGGGCCTTCTTTGGGGGTGCAGGAGGGGTGGGTGGGAGGGAAGGAGCCCCCGTCTCTCCCGCAGGCCACCCCCGCACCCCTGCCGCAGATGGAGTGATGGGCGACTTGCGTGGGGGGCGATGGAAGAAAAGGGGGCTGTAGGAGGTGATGGGTGGGTGTCGGTGGGGAGGGGTTGCCTTTGGGGTGAGTCTGGACTTGATACATTCCGTGGCCTTGCGTTGCCGATCGCCTCCCCTCCCATTATGCCTGGAAGACGAGCGGCAGCAGGGCTGGTGAGGAGGAGAGAGGGGGGTCAACTGCTGGGGTGTGGAAGGGACTCCTGCTTCCCGAGTTGGGGCGCCCGTTGCTATTTTACCACCTCCTTCCCTTTCTTCTGAAAGGGCCAAAGGGACTAAGCCAAGAAGAGATCAAGTATCTAAAAAAGAATCTGGGGATTTCTAAATGAAGGGGCCTGGGTAGGAGCGCTTTGCTAGAAAGCCGGAGCTGTGCCGAAATCATGAGAGCACTTGGGATTTATTTAAGGCTGCCCCTCCCTGGGCGGCTCATTGTCTCTTTGAACTGGGCTTGAGAATGCCTTTGGGATTTATGGCTTGTTGAGTGTGCGTGTGTGTGTCTCTCTGTGTATGTGTATGAGACACGGAGAGAGAATGACTATACAGATGCCCCCACACACATACATATGCACTTATTGGAATAATAATCACATCTTAATTCACATATGTGAATACAGTTCGGCTATTTGTTGGCAAATGGGTGGTGTTTCTTTAGAAAACTTGCTACATTATGTTTCCTTTATATTGACAAAGTATTGGAGGTTCCCTTCCTACTGTGATACAGCTTTTCTCTTCTCTCACCCCCTCTCTCCAGGTAACAAATAGGAAATTAGAAAATGAAGTTTTATTTTCAATAGCTGAATGTATAAACTGCACTTACGAATGTTAAAAATATCTGTCAACCATTCGGCGTTGATATCCCTCTTTTGTTTGATTTTTAAAGGAAATGACTTAATGATTTACAAAATAATGAAAAGTTCTTAACACACAAAATGGAATTCTGTGAACAAACCAAGGAACTTCTTGATAACTTCAAAGTAACTTTGTTTATCACACCTACTGGGATAGTTGACTTCAAATTCAGCTCTAGCATAATGGTTGGAAGTGTGTTAGACCTTGCTCCAGAAAATGTTTTGTTTTGTTTTGACACTGCACTTTGCTAAAATGTATCAGAAAACCCAATCCATTGTCCTGTTTGTGTTTCTCTCTCCCCCATTTGAAAAGTGACAGAGGAAAAACTAGGGCCTTTTTGAGTTTCTGTAGATTCTGTTTTTTTTCAGGAGACTAAGTAGCTACAGGGGTTTTTCAAGGAAGGAAGGAAGGAAAGAGGGAAGGAAGAGAAGCCAGTTACTTTCAGGTCATTGGTTTGGTTACAACCATAATCAATAGGGTCTGTAATTTGTCTTTTGGTAATTGCCATTCTGTGTCAGATCTGAACCATCCATCCATGGTGGCAGGTGCCAGTTAGAGACAAAAACACATTGGCCCAAAGGTTTGGATAATTTTTTGCTTAGAGGGAACTTAGGGGAGGGATAAAGGCCATTGATTAGTCCCTGTGAGTGCCTCCTTGGGGCTGGGCACTGGAGAGCTACACTTCCTGGAGTGGCCCTTCCAGGAGATATTACCACCATTTAACCTTTGAGGAAACTGAGGTTCAGATGACTAACTGGAAACATCTGAAAACAAAAAGCTGGGTATGGTGTTTATATGTCCATAGTACTGACGCTAAATGCCACACTACTTCTGCTACTTCCAAAGGGCATGTTTTCTGAAAGCTGGGAGCTGGCTGAGGGGTCAAGCATGAAGGCTGTGTAAGTGGACAGGTTTTTTTAAAGGGAGGATCCAACTTGATTTCCTCGTTTTGGCCTTCAGTTCTTTAGGTAGAAGAGAATGGATTTGAGATTCAGTTTGAAGAGAAGGAAGTGTTGGGTTTCAGAAGCTGGCTGTGACATGACCTTTCTTCCTCTTCTGTGTGGGGACCACAATGGCATCGTTGCCTCTCTGGTCTTCTCAAGAACATTGGCTTAGATCAGTCCCTTCACCGAAAAATAATGTTATTCATAATAACGTTAACAATAACCGACAATGGAGGAGTTGCTACTTTCTTTTGGATGCTCTAATAGGTTCTTCTATATACCGTAAACCCATCTAATATTTGCATTATCTCTGAAAGCTATTGTTGTTGTTATTGTTATGTAAAACAAGGGGAAACAAGGCTTAGAAAGATTAAGTGATGTTAAGTGATGTGCCCAAAGAACAAGGCTAAAATGTTACACTCAGAATTTTAACCCTCATCTAT
Organism: Glis glis; assembly: GCA_004027185.1. Lineage (NCBI taxonomy): Eukaryota > Metazoa > Chordata > Mammalia > Rodentia > Gliridae > Glis > Glis glis. The sequence goes on along the minus strand of PVJS01042405.1, from coordinate 4,241 downwards.
CAAACTTTCAGGCCTGTGCTTCTTCTGTTATGGTATGCAAATTCAGTTTGTTTGTGAACCATTCTTCTAAATAAATGCCTCTGACAAAGGGTGTTTTTCTTCACTTCTTCATTTCTTGTATTCTGGTGATAAAGGTTCTTCATTATGTGTGCGTGTATATGTGTGTGTGTGTGTGTGTGTGTGTGTGTGTGTGTATAATTTTTTTAAACTTTTTCAACTCACTTTTCATACTTGAGAGTAATTTTTAAAAGTAGCTCTCCTCACCATCACAATCTGTAGATTGGTTTCACACTTACTAAATTTATTTATCTAAAAACTAAAAGTCATATATCTTTTGAATTTTATCACTTTTACATAGCATAGGCTTGAAGCCCAGGTTGGACATCTAACAAGTTTAGATTCAGATTTAAAGTATATTCTGCTGTGATGTTATTCTACTTGCTGTGTAACCTTGAACAATTTGTTTAAGCTTCTTAGACCTCGATTTCCTCAATATTCAAAGTTAAAATTTGAAAGTTAGATTAGTTATAATGTATAAATGTCATTGGTGGCCCATAGTTGGTACTCCATAAGAGGTTACTATATAACTAACAGTATTTATTTTTTGTGGTGCTGAGGATCAAACCCAGGTCCTTATGCATATTAGGCAAGTGTTCTACCACTGAACCACACCCTAAGCCCAACATTATTATTAATAAAATAATAGTTCAGTGTTTATTGAATGCCTGTTTTCTAAGTACTATATCTGGCAAAGTAGAGTTTATAAAGGCAACTTTATTTATTTATTTATTTATTTATTTATTTATTTATTTTTTGCTGTACCGGGGATTGAACCCAGGGGCGTTCTACCTCCGCGCTACAACCCCGGCCCTATTTTTTATACTTTATTTTGAAACCGGGTCTCACAAAGTTGCAGAGGGCCTCACTAATTAAAGAGAGAGAGAGAGAGAGAGAGAGAGAGAGAGAGGTGAGGCTGGCCGCGAACCCGGATCCTCCGATCTCCGCCTCCCAAAGTACTGGGATTACAAGCGTGCACCACCATGCCCGGCTCTAAAGGCAACTTTAGAATTAAACCATGGTCACTGATCCCAATAAGTTTACAGGCTAATTTGGCAAATTAGGTAAACACACCAAAGGTCACAATATAATCATGATAAACACTATATGTATGTATGTATGTATACATCTACATATGTGTGAATGCGTGTACCACAAAGACCTGTGGTGATTCAGAGAAGGACAGGATCACTTTTGTTTGGAATGGTGATGAAAGGCTTCACGGAGGACGTGGTGGCATCTGAGCTGTATCTCCAAGGCAGGGTTGAAAGGCATTTGAGTTGGGATCACGTACAAGCCCATGAAGGCAAAAAATGCAGGATGCGGTCTTGACACAGCTATTGCTTGTCTCATTTCTGAGAGTGATGTTTGGGGAAATTGGGGGGTGCATAGATAAAACAAAGGCTGAGATCACATGGTTGAGAGATTTTCTTCATTCGTTAGGAATTGAGCAGGGACATAATTTGATGTGTAGTGTTTTAGAAAATTTTTGGTGCTCTTCCATTATCAAAATATTTACATAAGATCATCTTAGATTCTGCCCCCCAAATTGTATAATGCCATTTTCATTGTGTTTTCAGAAAAAAATAATTACAATTTTTCTTTGTGTGTGTGTGTGGTGCTAGGGATCAAACCCAGAGGCATTCTACCTCTGAGCTACCCCCACCCCCAGCCTTTTTAAATTTTTTATCTGGAAACAGGGCCTCACTAAGTTGCTGAGACCCTCGGTAAGTTGCTGATGCTGGCGGCGAACCTGTGATCCTCCTGTCTCAGCCTCCCATGTACTGGAATTACAGGCATGCATCACCACACCCAGCTACAATTGTGTGTGTTTTTTTTAATATATAGATGACATGATTTAGAAAGTTTTTGAAAATAGGTGATGTTTAGTTTGTTCTGTATGGCATTTGTCAAAGTGGCACACAAAACATCCATAGGTATAAATTCCATGAGTGATCTTTGGTTTTCATTGATTAAAAGACGTGATGGCAGTGGTTTTTGCTCCCCAAATTTGGATTCATTGGCCACAGGGGCTATTGTCCTTTAGATCTGTGAGCAACACAGATGATTTGGAAGTGATGAAACTAGACCATCCATCTTCATAGAGTCAGAATCAAGATAAGGAAAATTAGCACCCACCAAGGTGGCCCCTGGCCCCTGGCAGGGCAGGTTTGAAGGGCAAAGCACATCTCAGATTCTTTATGTCTTCATCCCCGGGAAGCTCTCTGGATCCTGAGACTCAGATTTGAGGGATGTAGCTACTGCTGTATCCCAGGGTTGCTGGCATTGCTGAATGTAAGGGAAGGTAGACAGAAAGGCATCTCAAACCCAGATCCTTCCCATACATCTCTTCTCCCTTAAATTTTGCCCTGAGTGTCCCTTCTCATCCCCACTCCTGGAACCCACACCTGTGGCATGGTGTAGGAGACAAAGCACAGTTATGGGTATCTAACAAGTATGGACTCTTATCCTAAGTTATCTCACTTATCAGCCATACGCTTTTCTTTTTTTATGACAGTCAAAATTGTCTTAATGATAAACTGGAGATAAAAACACCTACCTCTTGAGTCTCAGTACAGGTACAAATTAAGATCAAAAGTTCTGGAGTCTGACTGCTTGGGTCAAAGCCCAGATCTGCCATTTTCAAGCTGTGGGAACTTGAGCTAGTTTCTCTCTCTATGCCTTTACTCAGCCAGCAAAACACCTTTGTTAGTGGGCTCCAAGGCTTAAAACATTGAAGGCACACAGAAGCCACCAAGTTCAATCCCACCTCCACAAATTGGAGAGTCTGAATAGTAAGAAAAGTGGAACAAGCAGAATTCTGTTCCAAAAATCAAGTTAGTGGTTCCTACCTTTGACAATGCCTCCATTTCTTCAAGTAAGCTACCACTAATATTTGTTACTCAATTCCTATGCATTATACCTCTATTTTAGGTATATTGCATGCACTGCTTCATTTAAATGTTCACCATGATAGTATTTTCCATAAGCATGCTATCATTAAATCCAATTCATTAGTGAGATATAAGTGTAGTGAGATCATTATGCCAGACTTGTTATTCAAATCCATTAATATTATTAATTTTCACAGTAAAATTATGGGGGAGACTGGATGTAGAGGTTAGATGACCGATCAATACAAAGTCCCTCAGTGACAGTGTCAGGCCCCAAAGCCTATGCATTTAATTATTTTGTAGCCAGGCGTGGTCGCATACACTTGTAATCCCAGTACTTGGGAGGCTGAGACCTGAGGATGTGGGTTCGCGGCCAGCCTCCATACTTAGTGAGGCCCTCCGCAACATAGTGAGACCCTGTTTCAAAATAAAGAATAAAAAACAGGGCTGGTGGGTGTAGCTTGGAGGTAGAATGCCCCTGGGTTCAATCCCTACTACTGCAAATAAATAAATAAATAAATAAATAAATAAATAAAATTAATTTTTTGTCAAGTATCTTTGTCCTGGCATGTTAACTTGTCTTTCAGGATTTTTAATAGTGATTCAAAACCAGGAAAATCTAAATTTTTTAAGCCTTTTGTCCTTGGTTTCAGTTTCCCTGGTTTGATAGGAAGCTTTGTGTTCCGCTGTAGATAATGGCCTCAATGTGTGGTGTAGGGAATTGTTTTGTTTCCTATTGAACTTGGAAGTGTTGTGGAGAGGTGGGTGGCAGCAGAGGGGATTCAGGGATTTCTTTTGTTCCCATTTGAAGGCACGCTTCTTATCTCAGGCACACACACTGCCACAGTGCTGCAGGCACCCATACTCATGTAGAACTATCCATTGGTACTAGATCTGCAAACCACAGTACAGAGAGGTGAAGTTACCTCTGCTTCTGAGGCATGCTTGTTAAAGTGGGATCTAATGCTGGATTTGGGGGGTGTAGTGAATGCACAAAAATTGTGTATAAAATATTTTATATATGTATTACATATGCCATTTTCTTAAGTAAGAGCCTTCATGGTTTAATCAGATTGTCAGAAATGTCCAAGATCTGCCGAAATAATTACTCTTTGGGGATTTATGGGTCTGTTTGAATTCCTGATGTCTGCTGGGCATGGTGGTACATGATTGTAATCCCAGTACTTGGGAGGCTGAGACAGGAGGATCGCAGGTTTGCAGCCAGCCTCAGCTACTTAGTGAGGCCCTCTACAAATTAGTGAGACCCTGTTTCAAAATAAAGAATAAAAA
>PVJS01042404.1:0-17524 GCA_004027185.1 Glis glis | reverse complement strand
TTTGAAACCGGGTCTCACGAAGTTGCGGAGGGCCTCACTAAGGAGAGAGAGAGAGAGAGAGAGAGAGAGAGAGAGAGACAGGGAGAGAGAGAAAGAGAGCTGAGGCTGGCCACAAACCTGGATCCTCCAGTCTCTACCTCCCAAAGTACTGGGATTACAAGCGTGCACCACCACGCCCGGCTTAGAACATCTTGTTTAATCCTCAAAACATCGTAATTCTTAAATGCATGCATCGTAATTACCCAGGAGGCTTGCTAATGTGCAGATTGCTAGGCCTCTCCCCCAGAAGCCTGATTCAATAGCTCTGGGATAGAGCACAAGAATTTGCATTTCAAACAAGTTCCAGGTGACACAGGTACTGTTCTTCAGGGAACCATGTTTTGAGAACACCTGGCATAGACTACTTCCAGGGTGCTTAAAAATATATATAAAACAAAGAAGGCCAAGAGAAACAACTGGCATATTTGCAGACAATATTTTAAGTATATAACATGCAGTTTAGAATATGCCATATATGTGCTAGGTTCCTAGAGGGCCTGGCTTAGATTGGATAAACTTTTATTAAGTACCCACTACATGCTATGTGTTAAGTACTATATTAGGTTCAATAAGTATTATAAAATAGCAAGTTGAAATCCACAAAAAATAGCAAAGATTTTAGCAAGGGAGCATGTAAGATCTCACAATTCCAGAAGTACACTTCAGGTCAAATGAAATAAACAGATATTAGAAATAGATGCTAAACGCTAAATTCAGGGAGTATAGGGGTATCATTATTTATAACTAGATAACCTTATCTCTTTAGGATTGAGGCAAGCCCTAGAGATTAGTACAAAGTTCATGGTACTCAAGAGGCATCCCACAGTCGAGTCCTCAGGAGGCCTACTCCACTATGGCTAATTCTGGCTCAATGCCTTCAGGGATGCAGACGGCCTGCAAGTGGTCCAAGATCAAGGTCTGCTTAAATGCCAGCACTTGACATTCTTGCGAAGAGCTACCTTTACAGAACTTCCTCAATGCTGCAAAAGGGTCTGAAGAGCAGACACATACCTGCTGGTTCTGTAGGGTATTCAACCGAGAATCAAGTTTCTTCTTTTCAATGCATAAATCATTCATCTGATGAAGCTTTTTGGTGTGTTCTTTTGTCTTCATCATCAGTTCCCATCTCACTTGAGCAATCTTTTCCTACCAGAGCAGGAAGATGTAAAATAGATTAGATGAATAAGAAAGGAAATAGAGAAAAATATCCATATTTGATCAAAACCATCAAGCAAACGGGGCAATATGCATACATGAAAACATAATCAGAAGCCAACGCGAAACTGCGACTAGAAGCAACTGCATTGAGTTTGGTTTGATTAACAATAAGAAGAATGTAGGTGCGCTCAAAGATAAAAGCAGGTGAAAATAAGATAGGGATAGATATCAGTCTATTGTTGAGGAATAATATTAGTATGCATACTGATTACTGGTACACATTGCATAAAAAGAAGGATGATAATTTAAGCAGCACACTTCCAGTTAGTGCTCTTTCCCCAGTCTTGGTCTCAAGATAGGTGGCTTGAATGGCCATACATCCACCTGCAGAACAGCCTTCTTTTGTTCTTGAATTGTTCTAGCAAATTATGCTAGAGTGCACATATTATCTCCAACATTCCCCTGACAGGGACCAATTCCGCTGACATGAGCACTTAAATAATTTGTTTCTTCAAAGTACAGTGGTAAATCTTAGATTAGCCAAGATGAGACAGGGCCAATGGACAAGATGAATAGCTCTGGGAAACTTTCCTCCTACCCTATCTGCTGGTGAGATAAGACGGGAAACTGGAAAAGTCGTAATGATTTGTGGGCTTACAAAAACTGTAAAAACTCCTATCTCTGAATCAGGCTGGAACTGGAGCTCAGGGAACAATATGTAGGTATTAATATCTTCTAAGACCTCAACAGCCATAGAACCTATGCTTTGTTATAAAATGTATTACTTAGATATACATATTTAGACAGCATGCCAAAGCTATACAACAATACAATTAGGATCGCCAAAGGACAGAAGTTGCATTTCTAACACTGGCAGATCATTTATATATTTTTTTTTTTTTTTGCGGTACCGGGGATTGAACACAGGGGCGTTCTACCTCCGCGCTACATCCCCGGCCCTATTTTTTTATGCTTTATTTTGAAACCGGGTCTCACGAAGTTGCGGAGGGACTCACTAAGGAGAGAGAGAGAGAGAGACAGGGAGAGAGAGAGCGAGAGCTGAGGCTGGTCGCGAACCTGGATCCTCCGGTCTCCGCCTCCCAAAGTACTGGGATTACAAGCGTGCGCCACCACGCCCGGCCAGATCATTTATATTTTAAAACATTTTTATTGGTGCATTATAATTGTACATAACAGTGAGATTCATAGTGATATATTCATATATTCACATGACATTATTTGGTCTGTTCAGAGCATTTACACTTTACTGTAGGCCTCAAAGTGGGATCTCTGTGATCATGTGTGTGTGTGGGGGGAGTATGTGTATGTGTGGATGTGTGGTACTAGTCATGGAATCCAGGGCCTCATACATGCTAGGCAAGCTCTTGACCACTGACTGAGGTACATCCCCAGACCTTTTCATTTTATTTTGAGATGAAATTCTTGTATGAGGCTCAGGTTGGCCTCAAACTTGTCATTCTCCTGCCTTAGTCTCCCGAGTAGCTGGGATTGCAGGAATGCACCATCACACCTGGCTTCTCCATGATCTTTCATGCCATTTGGCATCACATTTATGTGCACCTTGACCTCAAAACCTAGAGCTGGTGCTTTCTGTTCAAGACAGACAAGTCCCTCCACGTGAACAGTAAGGAAGTAGAGACAGGCCCAGGACCACGGGGAGCCAACCAGGGCTCACAGATCTGTTACCAGAGCCAGCAGCACAGATGCTTCGTAGGAGCCACTTACGGCTCACCAGGATTCCTTGCCACCACCCAGATTCAACCAAAGAAAACCACCTGCCCCCTCCTCCTCACCTCCCACATCCTTATTTCCTTTGCATTCATTAACTCCTTTCGAAGTTTTTTGATCTTCAGTTCTTCAAGTGTTGTATTAACAGAAAGTGTCTGAAGGGCTTCTAGATCTATCACCCGGCCAAACTTGCTGATCATTAGTCGGCGGACTGTTTCTTCCATTTCTGAAAGAACACAGCCACTGTTCAGTGGCTCCCATTGTTACTGAATGAATGCCAATGACAACAACATTCTGAGGATCAGCTTTTGCAAGATGGGAAGATATTTTATGTTACCAGTTGATTTTTCCTCTGTGGCTTTCCATCTGCGATTTTCCTCAGTTAAAATGCCCATTTCTTTATTGTCTTTTCATCTTCAAAATCCTGTGTAATACTACAGTGATACATGCATATCCGTGCGTATAGAAGCCCAGTTCACAATAGCCAAATTACGGAACCAACCTAGGTCTCCATCAACAGATGAATGGTAAAGAAAATGTGATATCTACACTCAATGGAGTTTTACTCAGCCATAAAAAGAACAAAATTATGTCATTTGCAGTAAATAGATGGACCTGGAGAATATTATGCTAAGTGAGATGAGCCAGTTTAAAAAATCAAGGGTCATGCTGGGCGTGGTGACGCACGCTTGTAATCCCAGTACTTTGGGAGGCGGAGACCGGAGGATCCGGATTCGCGGCTGCCTCAGCTCTCTCGCTCTCTCTCTCCCTGTCTCTCTCTCTCTCAATCTCTCTCTCTCTCTCTCTCTCTCTCTCTCTCTCTCTCTCTCCTTAGTGAGGCCCTCCGCAACTTCGTGAGACCCGGTTTCAAAATAAAAGTATAAAAAATAGGACCGGGGGCGTAGCACGGAGGTAGAACGCTGCTGCGTTCAATCCCCGGTACCGCAAAAAAAAAAAAAAAAAAAATCAAGGGTCATATGTTTTCTCTCATATATGGATTCTAGAAAGAAAATAGGAAACACAAGAGACTAGATAAACGAGGAGAGAGATCAGTAGAATAGTAGAAGGGAATGGGGGGAAAGGAGGTGGGAAGGGGAAAAAGGAGTCTTGAGGAAGGAAAGAGTTCAAATAATGCTGTGTCTCTATATGAAGGTATCACCACCAATCTCACTAACATGTACAGGGAGGGAGGAGGGGGAGTGGGGTGCGATGTGGAGGGGACACACCAAGTGCTGTGTGCATGTATGTTTGTATTCCTTTGATCCTCACTGTGATGTATAATTACAATGCATTAAATAAAAGAATAATAAGTAAATATGGAAAAATTTTAAAAAGGGAAAAATATCCTGTGTAAAATGAACTCATTTTTCCCAAGTGACCTGCCCCTCCTCAGACTGTTAATGGACTCCAATTAGAGGATGACCTTTTCCATTTTTAAAATTACTGACCGTTACAGCATTTGGTATTAAGTCTAAAGCAGGCCTTTTATAGAAGTCTCCATCTTATTCCAAGTCAAATTTTGTCCTGGTGGTGGTCATAGGTCCTACGTGGCCTGCCCGCCCTGCCCTATTATCTCTCCCACCTCCCTTCCCACACCTCTCCTCGTTAACTCCGCATCTGATCTTCGAAATATTAAATAAAATAGCATGTGTCAAGAGGTGACATATGGCATAATGTATTTATAAAGCTCTGAATCAATGCACTAGCTAGGAATGCATATAAATGTATAAAAACTATATTTTTTTAAAGAAAGGGAATGCTAAACACAAAATTTGGGAATAGTGGTTATCTCTGGGAATGGGAAGTAACAGAAAATGGAATAGAGACAGTGCCCACAGGCGAGCGTTGCAACATTGGTAATATTATTGTTATTAAGTTGGGTGGTGGGTTCATAGGATTCACTTTGTTATGATACTTGATAGCTTATGCCCATGTTCCATACAACAGGTACTACAAAGAGTATTTTAAAAGATAATTATCTTTACACTATGCATCTCACACACATATCTCAATTCCTGGTTGATTACAGACACAGTGTGAAGAACAGTATTATTAGAAGAAACTAAAGAAAAATATCTTTTTAAAAATTGACAAAAATTGTGTAACTTTATCATGTACAACATGGTATTTTGAAATATAAATACATTGTGGAATGAACAAATTGAACTAGTTAACCTATATATTACCTTATATACTCATTTTGGGGGTCAGAACACTTAAAATCTAAACTCTCAGCAATATTCAAGAATATAATACGGTGTTATTAAATATAGTCACTGTGTTGTACAATAGCACTCCTGAAACTCACTGAAAACTTTGTACCTTTGAACCAACATCTCCCCAACCTCCAAACCATACCCTACAACCCCTGCAAACCACCACATTTTACTGTTTTTATGAGTCCAACTGTGGTGTGTGTGTGTGTGTGTGTGTGTGTGTGTGTGTGTATCTATGTTGCTAGAGATTGAACCCGGGGCATTCTACCTCTGAGATATACCCTTAGCCCTATTTTTTTTAAATATGGAAACAGGGTCTCACTAAGTTGCTGAAAGCCTCCCTATGTTGCTACGGCTGGCTTCAAACCTGTGATCCTCCTATCTTGGCCTCCAAAGTACTAGGATTACAGGTGTGCACCACCACGCCCAGCTGAATTCAACTTTTTTACATTCCACATATTAATTAGTGAGATCTAGTGGTATTTATCTTTCTATGCTTGACTTACTTCATTAACATAACACCCTTCAGGCCCATTCACATTGTCTCAAATGACAGGATTTTATTCTTTTTTCAGGATGAATAATATTCCATTGTGTGTATGTAGCACACTTTCTTTATCCATTCATCTGTTGATGGACACTCAGGTTGATTCCATATCTTGGCTATTGTGAATAGTGCTACAATAAACACTGGTGTGTAGGTATCTCTTTGATGTACTGATTTCATTTCCTTTGAATATATTCCTAGTAGAGGGATTGCTGGATTGCAAACTATCTTTAATGACTTCAAAAGAGGAGAAGATTTCTTAAAGAATATACACACAATACACGAACCATAAAGAAATAGATAAAATTTACCTTATTAAGATTTAAAATGTCTATAGAGACAGTAAAAAGGCATGCGACAAACTAAAAAAGTTTCAAAGTGTATTTAATGAAAAAAATAAAGAATTCCCTACAACTGATAAGAAAACAAATGCAAAATAGACATGAAAAAAACAGGCGAAGGATATGACAGTCAAGGTACAGAAAGGAAGCAAATAAATATCAAGTGAATGCTTGTGAAGATGTTCACCCCACCAGAAACTGAGAAAATGTGAATAAAACCATAATGAGATGTAATTAACTATCCACCAGGCAGGCAAAAATATTACAGCCTGATAGTATCAAGTAATAGTATATGGAAGTTCTTGCACACTGCAGGGGGCAAGGTGGATAAGTTGGATAAGTTGGTTCAGTCACGATAGAGGGCAACTTGGCAATATCCAGGGAGGCTAAAAACGCACAAATACCCCCTACAATCCAGAGTTCCCAGTACAATGGGGTTCACCTTCTCACGTGTGTGCACAAGGTTTACTGTAACACCATCTATAAAATGAAGAGTCAGAAATACCTAAGCATCTATCAGGAGGAATCTGAAGAAGTAAATCTTTTTCTATACATACGATGTAATACTGTAGTCATACAGTGAATAAGTTATCTGTAGCAAAATGAATAGCTCCAAAACTGGTTTAGTAAAATGAACCATAAAATATGACTATCATCACAGAACATGCAAGGTAGTTCTATGTACTGTGTGAGAATATGTGTGGTTAACCCTGGGGAAGGAGAAGCAAACAGTATTAGAAAGAGAGGGGGTTTTGATTGTATGGCCAATGTTTCATCTCTTAAACATGTTAGTAGGTACGTGGGTTATTATATTATTTTACCATACAGAAAGAGAAACAGATTCTGTGATAAAGGACAGTGATCCTTCCGTGTGTCAGGAGCTGGTGAGGAGGAAGATGGGAAGGTGTTTTGGTTTTCTTGCTCTGTGGTTCTGATACTGTGGCAACTGTTTTCAAAGTTGGAGGCAGCTCCCTGACAGTTCCCCTTTGTGCCAATAATCCACGGGCTTAGATACTCACTCTGTATGGTTTTTGCCATCTCTCTCTTTTCTCGGATGAGCATCTTACGTCTCTCCCGGCATTCTTTGTTAAGTTTTTGCTGCTTGGAATTTTCCTCATGGAGCTGTATAATTCGTTCTTGCAGCCGTCCCAAGGAGTGGTTAGAGAAGACTAACGTACCAGAAAGATCACTAGGTATTTCGCCAGATACCATATATTCTATCTACAAAACAAAAGAAACCAAAATAAAAACCGAGTACCAACTAACTATAAAGTAGGAGAAAACACAGGGGAGTATTTCCTTCTGTCCCGGGCTCAGCCCCGTGTAGTTGGGCTTCTCTCTTTCTCGCCACTGAGTGGCAGTGACCAGGTAAACAGAAAGTTGTTGTCACATGACAAACCACATCGTGTGTCTCTGCGGACAGCAAGTCTTCCCACAGGGATTATGCCTAATATCTACTGCACAATAGTGGAACCAACATTTCAGGGTTGGCACAGTAGGCAAACCGCGACATACACCTCACCTGCTTTGGAACAGGTTACACAGAGTATAAGGCTGATCTTGGGTTTTGTTTTTTTCTCCTAAAATACAGCTTCTCTTAACCTGACAAAAGATAACTATTCCCACAATTTCATATTAGTTGCAATTCAAATAGTTGGTGGAAATGAAAAAAGGGAATAAGAAGTGAATTAATGGAATTACTATCATAAACAATGTGTACATGTGAGAATATACCAACATCATTCCTGGTACTTCATACAGGTGGGGGGAGGCGGGGAGGGGACACTAAGAGCTGTGTGCATGTATGTTAACATCAAATAGATATTCATTGCGATGTAAGACTCCAATGCACCAATAAAAGCACATTAAAAAAAGAAAAAAGGGAATAAGAAGTGAATTAATGGAATTACTATCATAAACAATGTGTACATGTGAGAATATACCAACATCATTCCTGGTACTTCATACGGGTGGGGGGAGGCAGGGAGGGGACACTAAGAGCTGTGTGCATGTATGTTAACATCAAATAGATATTCATTGTGATGTAAGACTCCAATGCACCAATAAAAGCACATTAAAAAATAAAAGAAAAAAGAGAATAAAAAGAAAGTGTTTTCTTTTTGCCCGACTGCTCTTATTAATGAGTAGAGATTAAGGAGAAGACCATTCTTCAGTTCATGTCTGAAGATGGTGTGCAAAGCGACATGTGTAGCACACCCAAGATTTCAACCTCCAGGCCATTTCATTCTTAAGTCATGCCTCTAGACAGGAAATGATTGAGCTTTCTAAGTGATCATGAACCACAAGGAAATATGCATCTTTTGAAGTTATGCTTTCATCACAGTCCGATAATGGATAAGAAAAATTGGGGTGTCATTCTGTGGGCAGAATCCTCAGGCAAGGACCACAATTATCCTCCCTGGTGATCCACAAATCCGTCTCTAGAAAAGCCCGGGTGTGGGGACTCTTCTGCTAGTGCAGGGTGGGGCGCCCTCTCCACAGCGTCACCTGGTGGAGCTTGAGCGGAATCACAACCAGCAGTTCGTTCAGCCGCTGCTGCTTCTCTCGCTGGTAAGCCTCCAGGGCTTTCTCTGCTGCATTCAGATTCATGGCCACGACTTTGACCTGTAGGAAACCCCATGTGAGAGATGCTGACAAGATTCCGTGCATGGACACCTAATGTAGGAAATAGGGGCCTCCTGGGAGGAAGCACAGCATGAGCGGGATCTGCTGGGGTGGGCCACAACTAAGGGCAAGACTCCAGTTTCTAACTTCCTGCTAAGTTAGAATGCACCTCACTTTTTCAATCATTCCTATGTCCCTAGAATTGTAAAGGTTTTGTGAATAAGAGCTCAGAAGACATGCCCTCATCCCCTTTTTATTTTCTGCACGAAAAGCAGCCCTCAGCATGGAATGTCTTTATCAGAATGATAAGAATCTTGTTTGGTCACGATGATGTCAGTAAAGTTAAGGGAAAAAAAGTGTTTTAGAGCAATGAAAGTAAGCCAGGTGTGGTGGAGCACACCTATGATCCCAGTACTTGGGGAGGCTGTTACAGGAAGATCACAGGTTTGCGGCCAGCCTCAGCAACTTAAGCGAGGCCCTCAGCAACTTAGAGAGATCCTATATCAAAATAAAAAATAAAATAGGGGTGGGGGTGTAGCTCAGAAGTAGAATGCTCCTGGGTTCAATCCCCAGGATCACATTAAAAAAAAAAAAGCAATGGAACTACTAACTTCTGTATTTCTAGACTAGAGCATATTCTTCATCTCCTAAAAAATCTGGAACTTTTCCAGATCATTTCCTACTTGCAAGTGAAGAGGCAATCTATAAAATATATTTCTGAATATGAATCAAGTTGATTGGTGTTGCTCTAGACAACAGTACCTCAGAGAGAAAGTGAGCAGAAAAAGCAGAAAGTAATCAATGTTATACCAGAAGTTTAGCTTAGTGAGTTCAAGCATGAAATGCATGCATCCCAGGGTGAGGGCCAACAAAATGATGTGTTGTGGTACAGAGAGAAAATATCAGTTTTTCTTTCTATATATTTTTATCTTATTTCTGTGAATGCTTCATAATATATAAAACATATTAGAACAATATTTCCTGAATACAATTTATAACCACATATATATTTATTATGGGGGGGTATATGCTGCAATTTTTTACTTATAGAATTAGTTAATCAAAAAAGTTTGGAGACCAGTGATTGAGATAAAAAATTCAACCATCAAAAGAGCAGTGGCCTCCAACATGACTATGCTGAAGGAGAACTCCCAGTACTTGGGAGGCTGAGACAGGAGGATCCAGGTTCGCGGCCAGCCTCAGCTACTTAGTGAGACCCTCCACAACTTAGTGAGACCCTGTTTCAAAACATAAAGAACAAAAAAATCAGGCTGGGGGTATAGCTTGGAGGTAGAATGCCCCTGGGTTCAATCCCCAGTACTGCAAAAAAAAAAAAAAAAAAGAAAACTACTCATAACATTTGAAACATTCCTTCTCTGAGAATTCCTAACAATACCATTGCTATGAAATAGAACTGCAATAGCTGGGAGAATATGTAGCGTGTTGAGAGAGGACAAATAAGTAGGCAGACCACCATACCTTTTTGGACAATGTATCATATTCCTTTTTGAGGTTATCAACTGTTTTCTTTTCTTCAACTAAGGCCTCCTCGATGTCTAGCCTTTTCTCTCTAAGCTGAAGGGCCAGTTCAAAAAGAGCAGGATCACAATCTATAAAGAGACTTAAAATAAGTGAGCAGCCCCATTTGTTAGAGAATGTGATAGTACTAGATGTGTGGACTGTAGAGTTTCAGAATTAATAATGTCTATGTGTAGATCTGTGGAAAACAATTTTGAGCCTAGAAATTATTGGCTTACAAATCTATAACTTTCTGCTTGCTTTGATGGAAGGCCACCAGAAGTCACTGGAGTCAGTGACGTCGGCTCTCGCTTTCTTTGCAAATATTTTTTTCAAGCAATAGCAAACAATAATTTCAGCTTCTTGTTATGCTAGCATTGAGTTAAAGACACGCTTGAAATGCTTTACTAAAAACAGTGCACAACTCCTTTGTTCTCTTTCAAAGAAAAACAACTTAAGCTCTGTATACCTTTGCCAATAAAAGGGAGACTTGAGATTTGTTCGAGGAGGTTGGCTCCTTTGCCTTCTCCCCTCTTACCTCTCAACTCAAAAACTCTGTCTTGAGAGAGAATTGAATCACGTCAACCGGGGTCTCTGCTGGTCCAGAGCCCAGAAAAACAACTACAACACAGATCCATGCTAGCCAGTGCATTTTCACTATACTTATGGCTCCAATGTTCCAGGCAGAAATGGCTAATAATAATTGCTAGAGCAATAACAACACTGGTATTGATACTCTGAACAGCACTAAGAGCCAGACTTTGTGCTAGGCCCTTTATGTACATGATTTCACTCAAGGTTAGACCCTGCATGGTAAGAGACTATGGTCCTTATGCTATAGGTGAAGATCCCAGTCTCTGAGGGCTCACAAAACTGGTACGTGACCAGGAGGGCTTCAGGAGTATTATCTCTCTATTATTCCCACTATATCATATAACAGCCACATATATACACACCAAGGAATGGGTAGAGAATGCAAATGCAAAAGCAGAACCCTACAATGGAATTTAGGAATCTTAGTTCTAGCCCTGGTCCCGCCACTGCTGGCTATGTGATGTTCAAACTCTTTAATCCTGCTATAAAGGAATATTTCAAGATGAAAACAAGATTTAAGCATTATTTGAAATCAAACTTTTAAAATGCAATTAAAACTTTAAATACCTAGAACATCAAATTACAGACCAAAGAAAATAGGTTTTGTCTATGAATCCATTCATCTACTGAGACCGTAAGAATGCTGGTTTACCTGCTTCAGACTGGTTTCACCAGTGAAAACAGGAAACACGATGGCTAGCCATTTCCAGGAGGCCAGTACAAGCTGCCCTTACAGAACGGACTCGAAATACAAACATTTGAGTGGATTTGTCATAAAAAGGAAAGAATTGTAGAAAAAAATCTGTAGAAGTTGCCATCTGCTGTTCCTCTATAAATCAAATTTGCTACATGATTTAGTCACTCTGAATCAACTGTGGATTGTCTGCAGATTAATTAATTTGTTTTCATAAAAGGCTGCCTACGGGCACAGATAACAAATTGTCCAAAGAGCCCCTAAAAGTATTGTTATACTCTATTATATATGAAACTACCCTTCTCTTAAATTCTATTATGAGACAATTGAGAAACGACAACAAAAAAAGCACCTCCTCAGTACTGTCAATTACTTTCACACTTCACAGACAATACATGGTTTTTCCAACTTACTCGTCGGGCAGATAGAATCATCGAAAACATCGTCTTCGGATCCAGACTCATCCTCTCCGCTCTCCAAGCTGGATTCATCTTCACTCGACTCCTCACTCTCCTCATCTTCATCTAAGGAGCGAGGAGGACTTTGTCAGCGGAGAAGTTCCTATGTTACACTAAATAGAAGCTTTTCCAAGTACTTGTCAATGAGTCAGTCTCTAGGAAAGTAAATTACTCAGTATTTTTAGGAGAGTTTAAAACAGCTAAGGACACAGAGACCCTAAGCTCCAATGCCCACAGAAGGCCACTGCTATTATAAATCCATCAAGGCCGAGGGTGTGGGGAAAGCTGCTTGTGTTGTTACCCACACACTTGGTGAAACAGGCCGACTCCTAAATCACAACATGCTCTAAAAACAGAAAAGATTCTCAGAACTTACCTGAACTGAAGTAGTGCTATTCAGTCTTTACTTAATCTCCGTAGTGTGAATGCTCATGTTTTGCTGCAGAAGTATTAAATGTTGGACGCTAGTACCAGAGTCAGTTTAACAAAGACCCTACACCCTTGATAACTAAGCGGATTCCTCCTATCACCACCTTCAGTGTCTATCACTCTGGCCTGCCTTTAGTAAAACTTCATAGGACAGTTTAGCAAAGAATTACACTACTTGTTAGTAATTTTCTGTCCACTGACTGCCAACCCTCTCTTCTGTTATAATCTCCACCTGTCCTTATTGTATTCAGAGTAGAGTTCAATCTCTCTCTCCCCTACTACAGAACCCCATCGTTGCAGCCCCCTGAGTAAAATATGCCTTTTTGTTCCTTAACAGCTGTCATGAGTAATTTTTCATTACAATATCATACACAATATCTTTATAAAATATGAAAATATCTGATTCCTAAAACATGGCTGCCTCCCAGGATTTTGGAGAAAGGGTTATAGACCTCTTTGCTCCACCTTGCATCATTTTCTTTTAATAAAACACCTTGAGATCTATGAACCATACATCACCAACTTGCAGTTCTTGTTTTATGACACTTCAGTTTAGAGATAATAGATGGACTTCATGCTTTCTAGATTTTTTTTTTTTTTGGCAGTACTGGGGATTGAACCCAGGGTTATTCTACCTCTGAGCTATACCCCCAGCCCTTTTTTTAATTCTTTATTTTGAAACAGGGTCTCACTAAGTTGCAGAGGGCCTCACTAAGTAGCTGAGGCTGGCCACAAACATGTAATCCTCCTGTCTCAGCCTCCCAAGTACTGGGATTACAAGAGTGCACCACCACACCCAACTTCTAGATTTCTTAAATTTAAGATTGCTCTTAAAATTACTTTAAGTAATCTGTGCCACCATATCAATGGACTCAGAAAAGTTTAAAATTTAACTTTACAACTCTTTACATAGATATGCTTTCTGAAGAGAAAGTAACCCTACTTTTCCATATTTCTCCCTCTAAATACAGCTAAATATTATGTATAAGCATGAGATCCTGAAAAGCAGAGAGAAGAAAACAAACAGTGCACCTCAGATCCTGAAAAGCAATGCTGTGGTGAGTTCCTTGCGTCTTCTTTTTGCCTCATGTACTTTAGACTTGGCAACCTAGATATGCCAACAGATGCAGATAAAGAAAGGTCCAACAAAAGCCTACCCTCTCTAGCCAAAGGAAAGGGACAGTCTGGCAAGAAAATTTTTAGACACTATCCACTTACTCAAACCAAATGCTGCAGGAAAAGTATGGTCCTACCTGCACCCACATCATCAAAGGCCAAGTAAGGAGGCTAGATATACACTCTCATTAGACTGCAATGAGGCACCCCAATAATCCTACCAGAATGGCATTAGAGCAGGTCAAGTAGGGAGCCATGACATCTATCCCTGCTGGCCAGTAACCAGCTTCTCACTACCACCAACATCAAGATGTCTGTAAAGGCCATATGGGTCGCTGGGACTGTTACACCTATCTGGCAGTAGCAAGGTGCTATTTTCCTCCCTTCAGGGTAATGTCAGAAGATCCCTGGTGGACAGTCAGAATTTTCACCATTGCCCAGAGGTAGCAGGGCCATCCCCATCATGATGTCAGTAAAAACTACATGTGGAGCTAGAACTCACACCTTCACATATGAGTAACAAAAAAGTCCCCCTTCCCTTAGGTGACAGTGAAGGCTGAAAGGGAGTATGGACTTTTTTCCTCCACCAGCAAGAAGAGACACTCAACCCTTCCTTGTCAGAGAAGTGTTGGAGAAAGCCAAGTACAACAGAAGATTTAAATAATATACAAAGTTCCATAATATGTAACTAGGTTTCAGTTGAAAGTCACTTACCATAACAAAAACCAGGAAGATCTCCAACTAAATGAAAAAAGACAACTAATAGATCTCAACACTGAGGTGACAGAGACATTAGAATTATCTGGTAAACTATTTAAAACAGCCATGATAAAAAATGCATCAAGGAACAATTATAAATACACTTGGAGGAAATAAAAAAAAACTCAGAAAAGAAATAGAAAATGTAAAGGACTAAGTGAAAATTTAGAACTAAGAACTACAATAACCAAAATAAAATCTCAATGGATGAGCTCTAGAGCAGAATGAAGGTGAGAGAAGAGAGAATCGACAAAACTAAAGATAGAACAGAAATTACCCAATTTGAACAACAACAACAGAAAAGAGATTGGAAAAGAAAACCCTCAGAACCCAGGAGACCTATTGTTTTATAATGAAAGATCCAAAATTCATGCCATCATAGTCTAAGGAGTTAAGAAGGTAATGATGAAAATTCTCCAAATTTTTCAAAAATATAAGCCTTCAGGTGAAAGAAGTTGAATTAATTCCAAACAGGATAAACTCAAGAAAATCTGTACCAAGACACTCATAATCAAACTTCTAAAAACCAAAGACAAAGTCTTAAAGGCATCAAGAGAAGTGACACTTTACCTATATGGGATAGGTAAATTGAGTAGCAGTGATTTCTCATTAGAAACCATGGAGGCAGGAAGGAAATGTCACGATGATTTTCAACCGCTGAAATAAAATAACTACTAATATAAAATCTTCCACCCAGTGACAATGTCTTTTAGAAATAGAGGAAAAATTATGACATTCCTTAACAAAAGAAAAATAAGAAAATTTGTCACCAATATATATACCCTAAAAGAACAGATAAAGTAAATTATCTAAACAGAAAGAAAATGATAGGCCGGGCGTGGTGGCGCATGCTTGTAATCCCAGTACTTTGGGAGGCGGAGACCGGAGGATCTGGGTTCGCGGCCAGCCTCAGCTCTCTCTCTCTCTTTCTCCCTGTCTCTCTCTCTCTCTCTCTCTCTACCTAGTGAGGCCCTCCGCAACTTCGTGAGACCCGGTTTCAAAATAAAATATAAAAAATAGGGCCGGGGGTGTAGCGCGGAGGTAGAACGCCCCTGGGTTCAATCCCTAGTACTGCAAAAAAAAAAAAGAAAGAAAGAAAGAAAGAAGAAAGAAAGAAAGAAAGAAAGAAAGAAAGAAAGAAAGAAAGAAAGAAAGAAAGAAAGAAAATGATGTCAGAAAGAACTTTGGAATATCAGGAAGGAAGAAAATACATGATAAACAAAAATATGGATGAATAAAATAGGCTTTCCTCTTTCTTTGAGTGTTTACATTGTTTTATGATTGAAGCAAAAATTATAACATTGACTGATGTACATTTGGAGGTATGTAGAGAAAATGTGCATGCAATTATATTATAAATGGGGGAGGCGGGCAAAGGGATGTAAAATAAAGGAGGTTTTTATATTTCATTTAAACTGGCAAAATGATGACATTGGTGTACTGGGATAATTTATGTATATATGATGTAACACAAAGTGCAACCACCAAAAAAATTGTGCAAAACATTAAAAAACAGTAGTCACAATTTAAATAGAAATTTTCTCTTGTCTTCCTGTGGATGACTTGAACACTTTTTAGAAAATTTGTGCTTTCTAAAAAATGTTCAGTCACCCACAGAAAGACAAGAGAAAGAAGGAAAATAGAGAGAATAAACAGAAAATAAAAAGCCTGGCAGGCGGCACATGCCTATAATCTCAGTACATGGGAGGCTGAAACAGGAGGATTGTAGGTTTGAGGCCAGCCTCAGAAACTTAGTGAAACTCTGTTTCAACATAAAAATTAAAAAGGGCTGAGGGTGTAGCTCAAAGGTAGAATGCCCCTGGGTTAAATTCCCAGTCCACCCCCCCCAGAAAAGAACCAGAAAATAAAAAATAAAATTACACATAAGCCCTAAAGTATCAATAATTATATCAAATATAAATGATTTAAACATATCGATGAAAAGGCAGAGATTTACAGAGTTAATGAAAAAGATAACCTAATCATATTGCTGACTACCAGTGATTTACTTCAAATATAATGTTACAGGCAAGTTGAAAGTAGAAGATAGAGCAGTGAAAATTGCCAAAGCCAGAGAAAACTTTATATAATGTCAAAAGTGTCTATCAAGAAAACATCAATTCTTAATGTGTGTGGATAAAACAACTGAGTTACAAAATATGTGAAGCAAAAACTGACAGACAGAAATGAAAGGAGGAATGAAATAATCCACTAGTATATGTGGAGACTTCAACACCCCTCTCTCAACATTTAACAGAACAACTACACAAACAATCAGCAAGGATCTAAAAGACCTCAAGAACCAACCACCAACAGGAGCTAATTCACAGTAATAGAACATTCCACCCAAACAGCGGAATAAATAGTCATGTAAATGCCCACAGATAGATCATGTTAGGCCACAAAACAAACCTTAACAATTATAAAGTAATTGAAATCATACAGAATGTGTTCTCTGGCTACAGTGGAATCAAACTGAGACTGGCCACAAACCTGTGATCCTCCTTTTTCAGCTGCCCAAGTATGGGGATTACTCCGCCCAGCTGGATTTTACTAATTTATGACAATCCATCTCCCAGGAACTGGGGTCCCATGAGAACTTGTTAATCCTTTCTGAGGACAGAAACCCCACTGACCTAGTTATCTTGCCATAAGCCCCACCTCTTAAATGTTCCACCACCTGCCACACTGAGGACCAAGCTTCCAATACATGAACCCTGCAGGGACACACTCACGCCATTTTCATACCATGGGAAATATAGACAAAAAATTTCTTAACCAAATATTAACAAACAAAATTCACCAATATATAAAAAGAATTTTACTCTATACCAAGTAGGATTTATTTTAGAGGTGAAATCTGGTAAATAATCAATAATCACCCATGTAATCTATTATATTAATAGGCTAAAAAAATCACATGATCATTAATTGATGCAGAAAAACATTTGACAAAATTCAACACCCATTCATGATAAAACTCATGAAAAATAGCAACAGAAGAGAACATCCTCAACCTGATAAAAAATATTTATGAAATATCTATAGGTACCATTTTACTTAATGGTGAAAGACTGAATGTTTTTCCCTAAAATTGGGAATAAAGCAAGGATGTCAGCTTTCAACGCCCTATTTCAACATAATACTAATTTGCTAGCCATATAATAAGGCAGAAGGAGGAGGAGGAAGAAGAGGAGGAAGAAGAGGAGGAGGAAGAGGAGGAGGAGTAGGAGGTGGAGGAGGAAGAGGAGGAGGAACAAGAGGAACAGGAGGAGGAGGAG
>PVJS01042403.1:0-17527 GCA_004027185.1 Glis glis | reverse complement strand
TTGGGGGCGGTAACTCAGAAGTAGAATGCCCCTGGGTTCAATACCCAGCACTAAAGGGGGGAAAAAAAAACGGTGCCGATTAACAAATAAGAATTATATGTACTTTTGGCATACATGCTTTGAAATATATATATATATATATATACATATATATATATATATACCTTATGGAATGGTTAAACCAAACTAATGACCATAAGCATCATTTTACATTTTTGTGTGCATGTGTGGTACTGGGGATTGAGCCTAGGGGTGTTCTAGCTCTGAGCTACACCCCCACCCCTATTTTTTATTTTTTATCTTGAAACAGGTCTTGCTTAGTCTTGCTAAGTTGCTGAGGTTGGCTTCGAAACTGTGATCCTCCTGTCTCAGCCTCCCAAGTACTAGGATTACAGGTATGCACCACCATGCCCGTTATTATTTTATATTTGTCATGGGAACATTTAAAATCTACTCCCAGCAATTTTCAAGTGTAAAATGCATCATTTGTCATAGTCACCATGTTGTACAATAGATGTCTTGAACTTACTCCTTAATCTAACTGAAGTTTGGTCTCCTTTGGCCATCATCTCCCCCGTCCATTCCCACCCGGCCCCTGGTAATCACCGCTCTGCTCTCAGCTTCTATGAGCTCCACATCTGCAGGTTCCAGATCTAAGTGGGACCCACAATATTTCGGAAGGTAGCCGTTTCTACCCGCCTGTCTTCTCTGCAGGCAGCAGAGGGGCACTCCTTTTGGACGGGAGTCCCTCGGTTTCTCCAGGTGAGTGGGTGTCCAGGAAGTGCCCGTAGAGTTGCCTCCAGGACAACGGATCATTTATGAGGAAACTGGCAAAAGGGCTCATTTGCCAAGACCATGGAGACGTTTTAACCAGGAACTGGGAGTATGTCTTTTTCCACTGCTGCTCTGATGTTGTCACTGGCAAAGGGACCAACTACAGTAGCCAAGAAAAGGATTCCTGCCCCTTAAGCCAACAGGCCGTGGGCAGGATGGTTAGCACCTAAAGGTGCTCCCCCGCTCTTAGACGGGTCAGGGGTCCATGGAAACTCTCCCCTCTGAGATCTCATCCCCAACCCCTTCTAAATCAGCAGAACCCTTCTCCACCTTACTAAATAAACAGCTATTGACCCTCAGCTGGGTGGAGAAGCAATTATTAAGTGTTCCACACATAGTGGAATAGGTCTGTGGAGTGAATATTTCACTGAGAAAATAAAAGGCCAAATTAATTTTTTTTTGGTACTGGGTATTGAACCGAGGGACATTCTACCTCTGAGCTACACCCCCAGCCCTTTTTATTTTTTATTTTGAAACAGGGTCTTGCTAAGTTACTGAGGCTAGCCTCAAACCTGTGATCCTCCTGTCTCAGTCTCCCAAGTACTGGGATTACAGGGGTGTGCCACCACGCCTGGCTGAAATTAATTTCCTAAATTCTTTACCTTCTCTCTCAAAAATTTACATATATATTTTCTTTTTTTTTTTTTGGTGCTGGGGATGGAACCCAGAGGCATTCTACCTCTAAACTACACCCCTATCCCAATTTTATTTCTAGTTTGGAAATAGGGTCTCACTAGGTTGCTGAGAGCCTTGCTAAATTGTCAGGGCTGGCTTTGAACACACGATCCTCCTATCTCAGCCTCCCAAGTACTGGGATTGTTTTTGTTGTTGTTGTGGTACTGAGGATGGAACCCAGGGGCATTCTGCCTCTGAGCTACACCTCCAGGCCTATTTTATTCTTTATTTTGAAACATGGACTCACTAAGTTGTGGAGGGCCTCACAAGTTGCTGAGGCTGGCTGTGAACCTGTGATCCTCCTGTCTCAGCCTCCCAAGTACTGGGATTACAAGCATGTACCACCACACCCGGCCACATATATATTTTCTCTCTCTTTCTCTTCTTTCCTTTTTCACATACCATAACATTCATCCTTTTAAAATATACAATTCAAGCCAGGTGTGGTGGCACACTCTTGTAATCCCAGTACTTGGGAGGCTGAGACAGGAGGATCGCAGGTTCACAGCCAACCTCAGAAACATCATGAGGCCCTCTGCAACTTAGTAAGACCCTGTTTCAAAATAAAAGAATAAAATAGGACTGGGGGTGTAGCTCAGAGGTAGAATGCCCCCAGGTTCAATCCCCAGCACCACAATAAATAAATAGAAAGAGAGAGACAGACAGACAGAAAATTCAGGCCAGGCCTGGTGGCACTCACCTGTATTCTCAGCTACATTGGAGACTGAGGCAGGAGGTTCACAAGTTTAAGGCTAACCTGGGTGACTTAGAGAGAACCTGACTCAAAATAAAAAAAATAAAAAAGGCCTGGGGGTGTAGCTCAGTGGTGTAGCACCCCTAGGTTCAATCCCCAGTACTGAAAATAAATAAATGGAATTAATTAATATATTGTTCGTGGTACTGGGGATTGAACCCAGAAGCATTCTACCTCTGAACTACACTCTCAGCCCTTTTTATTTTTTGTTTTGAAACAGGGTCTCATTAGGTTGCTGAGAGTCTCACTATGTTACTGAGGCTGTCCTTGAACCTTGATCCTCTGGTCTCAGCCTCCCAAGTACTGGGATTACAGGTGTGCGCCATCACATCCAGCTGATGTTCATAATTTTAGTGCACAAATATTGCACCTACTTTTTAAAATATAATTCCTAAGCATTTATTATTTTTATTCTATTATAAATGGAATTATTTTCATAACTTCATTTTTGGATTATTTATTTCTAGTTTATAAAAATATTTCGATTTTTATATATTGATCCTATAACTTTATTGAGGTTGTTCATTAGTTTTTTTTTTTTTTTTTGAGGTAGTGGGGATTGAACCCAAGGGCATTCTACCTTCAAGCTACACCCCCAGCCCTATTTTTTTATTCTTTATTTTGAAACAGGGTCTCACTAAGTTGCGGAGGGCCTAAGTAGCTGACGCTGGCCGCGAACCTGGATCCTCCTGTCTCAGCCTCCCAAGTACCGGGATTACAAGCGTGAGCCACCATGCCCGGCATTCATTAGGTTTAATACTTGTGTGTACATGTGTGTATGTGTGTATGTATGTGTGATTTCTTAGAATTTTCTGTGTATAATACAATATCACCTAAGCCAGGCATGGGGGTGCACACCTGTAATCCCAGCTACTTGGGAGGCTGAGGCAGGAAGATTACAAATTTGATGCCAACCTGGGCAATTTAGCAAGACCCTGTCTCAAAATGAAAATAAAATGGGGATATAGGTCAGTGGTTGAGCGCTTACCTAGCATGTGTGAGGCCCTGGGTTTTTTCTACAAGAGAAAAAAATATCATGTCATTTGCTGTGAATAGAGGTAATTTTACTCCTTCCTTTTCAATCTGGATGCCTTTTACTTATTTTTCTTGCCCAGTCATCTGGGCTGGAACCTCCGGTACAATGTTAAATAGAAATGGTGAGAGCAGACATCCCTGTCTTGTTCCTGATCTTAGTGGGAAAGCATTCAGTCTTCCACCAACAAGTTTGGTATTAGCCAGGCGGTTCTCATAATGTGTTAGCTTTTTCTCTCTGGGACCAAAATACCTGACAAGAACAACTTAGAGGAGGAAAGGTTTATTTCGGCTCATGATTTCAGAGGTCTTAGTCCACGGTTGGCTGGTTATACTGCTTTGGGGTAGAGGAAAGCTGCTCAGCTCATGGAAGGAAGGAGGGAAGGAGAGAGAGAGAGTGAGAGAGAGAGAGAGAGAGAGAGAGTGAGAGAGAGAGAGAGAGAGAGAAGGGGCCAGGGGGAGCTATAGTCCTGAAGGCCAAGCCCCCAGTGGCCTAGTTCCTCCAGCCACACCCCCACCTACCTATAGTTATCACCACCTCCCATTCTAATTATTGATCCATCAAATGCACTATTCCACCAGTGAGGTCAGAGCCCTCATGATCCAATATTCCCGCCTCCGGACATCGTTGCATTGCCTAACACATGAGCTTCGGGGACATACCAGGTCCCAGCCATAGCAGATGCCCATTATCAGTGTGAGGAAGTTCTCTTCTATTCCTACTCGTTGAGTGTTGTCTATTGGAAAAGGGTATTGGAGTTTGCTTAATGCCTTTCCTGCATCTGTTGAGATGATCTTGGTCTTCTGTTGATTTGTTCTTTATTCTATTGATATTATGTATTACATTGATTGACCTTCGATCTTTTTTTTTTCTTTTTTTGTGGTGCTAGGGATTGAACCCAGGGGCATTCTACCTCCAAGCTATACCCCAGCCCTTTTTATTTTTTGTTTTGAAACAGAGTCTTGCTAAGTTGCTGAAGAAGCTGGCTTCGAACCTGCCATCCTCCTGTCTCAGCCTCCCAAGTACTGGGATTATAGGGGCGACCCACCATGCCTGGCTTAATCTTCAATCTTAAACCAAACTTGCATCATTAGGCTAAATCCCACCTGGTCTGGGCATGGTGGCGCGCCCCTGTAATCCCAGTACTTGGGAAGCTGAGACAGGTCCATCACAGGTTCAAAGTCGGCCTCAGCAACTTAATGAGGCTCTCAGCAACTTATGGAAACCCTGTTTCCAATAGGGCTGGAGGTAGAAGGCCCTTGGGTTCCATCCCCACTACCACAAAAACAAAACAAAACGAAATAAATCCCTCTTGGTCATGGTGTATAATTCTTCTCATATGTTGTGAGAGTCCACCCGTTCTTGCTTTTCTCTCTTATGTCACATACCTTGTTTCATGGATTAGTTTTTAGCTAGCTTCATAAAATATACCTGAATTCTCTTTTAATTTTGCTAGAGTATGTCCTTGAACTTTGTTTTCCACAGAAAAGGCACATGGACATATAATTATAACATCAGAACTCTCCGGGAACCTGGATGGCATTGTTTCAATGTTTTAAATATCCTTTAGAATCCACGCTGTTGAGAAGTCTGATGCTAGTTGGATATCTGTCTTTTGCAGATGACCTGTTTTTCTCTCTCCGGAGACTTTTAGAATTTTTTAAAACAACAACAACACCCGCCCCACTTTAAGGACCTTTTTTTTTTTAATCCCTAGAGTGTTGCAATATCATCAGGCTCTGCCTAGGACTTTTGTTTTTGGCTTCGCTGTGTTTATCTTGCTTGCTGCTGAACCCTTCCTATCTGAAGACTTCTGCCTTTCTTTTATTTAGGGATATTTTCAGAAGAAAATTATTTCCAACCTGTTTCCTTCTTCTCTCTCTCTCTCTCCCCCCGCCACACTTTTAATCTGCAACTTCCAGATGGATCACCCCTCCTGTCCCATCTTTTTCTTTTTTCTTTTTGTTGGTGCCTCTTTCCCTCCTAGTCCTTTAGGAGTGGGAACTCCCCCAGCATCCTGCTAGGACCTCTCCTGTCACTCATCACTTCCTCTCTGGAAGATTACATTCACTCAGGGATGGGTGTGGTGGTGCATGCCTGTAATCCCAGTACTTGGGAGGCTGAGACATGAGGATCGCAGGTTCAAGACCAGCCTCAACAACTTAGCAAGACCCCGTTTCAAAATAAAAAATAAAAAAGTCTGAACCAGGCATGGTGGCGCATGCTTGTAATCCCAGTACTTTGGGAGGCGGAGACCGGAGGATCTGGGTTCGCGGCCAGCCTCAGCTCTCTCCCTCTCTCTCTCTCTCTCAATCTTTCTCTCCCTGTCTCTCTATCTCTCTCTACCCAGTGAGGCCCTCCGCAACTTCGTGAGACCCGGTTTCAAACTAAAGTATAAAAAAATAGGGCCGGGGGTGTAGCGCGGAGGTAGAATGCCCCTGGGTTCAATCCCTGATACCGCAAAAAAAAAAAAAAAGTCTGGAAGTGCAGTTCAGAGGTAGAAAGCCCCTGGGTTCAATCCCCAGCACCAAACCAAACCAAACCAAACCAAACCAAACCAAACCAAATCAAACATAAGCTAGCCATCACAGCAAGTAAGGTAAGGAACAGAAAAGTTGGATGTCAAATTTGGTCTGGATTTTGTGTGGTTTCTATTTTGAGGCAGCAGAGAATTGTGTGGTGATGCCTCTACATGACTCACCATTTTGAATAAAAGTTGAGTGGTTTCCTGAGCTTTGGCTGCTGTTGATTAGGCTGCTGGTTAGAGTTGGTTTCAGACTATTAAACTGATGCTTTCCTGAGCAGTGTTATTCAATCATGGACTGGAGGGTGGTAGAATGAGGACCCCGAGTTTATTTTTGGTGTTCAAATTTTAACAGGGATAGGGCAGAACAGGCCAGAAATGGTCAAGTCATGATACTATCCTTGGTATAACATTTGTGTATTAGTCAGCTTCCACTAGGTTATGATGCAGTAATGAGCGAGTCTCTGACCTCAGTGGTTTATATTGCTTTTCACTGTAGGTATTGGTGGCTGTAGCTCTGCTCTATGTGACCTATCATCTCATCCCCAGTTGGAACTTGGTATTCCCAAGACAAAGAGAAAGAGTAATGCAGTGGCTGTCAGAGCTTCTGCTTAGGGCTGGTATGTATCATTTTACCCACATTTCATGGGTCAAACTGGGTCTCAGGGCCAGGCCTGATGTTGGGATGAGAAGGTTTGCTGTCTCCTCAGGGAGACACTACAAATCTCCTGGCTGGTGGGCATACACTGTCCTCTTACTGAAAAGGGGAGGTAGATGATGGGAACATCGCGCAATGTCCCACAGCTGGACAACTTTCTTATCAGAGTTATGATTAGTCTTGTAAGCAGCATTATTTCATAAAGATGGCTGACAAGAAAGAAAACCATTTTCTAGCCAGGCATGGTGGCACATGCCTGTAATCTCAGTACTTGGGAGGCTGAGACAGGAGAATTACAGGTTTGAGGACAGCCTCAGCAATTCAGCAGACCCTCAGCAACCTAGTGAGACCCTGTTTCAAAACAAAAAATAAAAAGGGCTGAAGGGTGTAGCTCAGAGGTAGAATGCCTTGGTTAAATCCGCAGTACCAAAAACGACAACAACACCATTTTCCACCATGGAGAACTATGATAAACCAGGTCCTGGGGTGAAAGGGTCAGCCCTGGGATAGAGGCTCCTTTCCAGTCTGTAGTGCTCCTGCCTGGGTCAGAGGGACGCCAAGCCCTACTCAGGCCTGCTGGGATTCCCCAAGGCACAGGAGCCAGCTCACCCCCCTCCCTGGATTCTGAGTTCAGCCTATCTGAGACCTCAGTGGTAGGGGTGTGTGTGTGTGTGTGTGTGTGTGTGTGTGTGTGTGTGTCTTTTTTTTCTCCTAATAAACAAAGCCAGGGGTCAGATGGGATGAGCTGGCCACACTGTCTGAAGCAGGCAGGCGGAAGTGCTGTGGTTTCTGATTGCTGTAAACATCTGGATAACGGAGGAGGTGTGGGCAGATGTGCAGGCAGAAAGGACAGCCAAGTTCTTCAGAAGTCCCAAGCCCGGATTTCTCTCTGTCTCGCCTTTGTTGTCGGAGCAGAGGAGTCAGATTGTTAAACGAGTAGAATTTTGGATCAAAATAGAATTGTATGGAATGGGGATGTCGCTCTGTGGTAGAGAATTCTTATATAATCACAAAAGGCAAACTCTCTCCATGAATCCTGGAACTCCTCGGTTCCATCCCGGGGTTTCCGGGTGACAGCATGCTGGGGGGAGGGCTGGGCTGCAGTTTAAAGGTCTTGGACCTGGGATTCCTTCTGTTCATAGGTAGTGGGGGAGGGGCGCCCTGCAGTCTCTGGTCTGTGTCTCCAGCTTCTGTTGACTTAACCTAGAAGCATTGGGGGTTCCCTGAAAACAACTGTGACCCACACGCCAAGCCCAAGCCAGCAAATCGGGCCACAGACCTGACCTGCCTGGTGGGAGTGACCTCCCAAGAGCTATAAACTTAGCCTGAGCTACACTTCTTTTTTTTTTATTTTTTATATTCTACCTCTGAGCTACAGCCCCAGACTCATTTTATCTTTTATTTTGAAACAGAGTCTCACTAAGTTGCGTGGGGCCTCACTAAGTTGCTGAAGCTGGCTGTGAACCCGTGATCCTCCTGTCTCAGCCTCCTAAGTACAGGGATTACAAGTTTGTGCCACTGCACCCAGCTCTGAGCTACACTTCAAATTCAGATTCTATTTCAGGAGGAAGATGCCCATGGATGCGAAAGTAACTTGTGAAATGCCACATTAAATAAAATTCAACAGGTTGTGTTAATAGTAACAAAGCCAACCTTTGTTGGCTCAAAACACTGTTCCAAATGCTCTAAATATGCTAACTCTTTTACTCCCAACAAAAACACCTCAGGAGGTAGGTAGTGTTAATGAAAATACTAGAAAGGCTGGGGGTGCGGCTCAGTGGTAGAGCACTTGCCTGGCATGTGTGAGGCCTTGAGTTCTATCCCTACCAGTGGAAAGAAAAGAAAAGACAACACTGGAGCACAGAGAGGGTCAGTAACTTGTCCCAGATCACACAGCTAGAGGCAAGGCTTGGGATTCAACCCATATCCTTAGCTCATACATAGTACATTGCCTCTAGCAATGATCATCACTGTTAATTGAGCACTTACTTTGCATGGAACATTGAGCTAGTGTCTTAGAGCTACCTTATTTCATTTTCTCCTCCAGGTATGAGATATTCTCCTTGCTTTATGCATGAGACAGGCTCAGAAGGCCAGAATCACTTCCCAGGGCCCTGCACTAATTGGCAATGGGACTGGAATTTAGAAGTCTGTGACTCTCAGACCCCTCCTCTCCTGTGTTCTTAGATGTAGACAGTGTTGAAGGGGATGAAAGGTCCAAAGGATTCATTTTACAAGTTGTCTTTGCTTGTGTGTATTTAAAAACTGCCTGTAGGCCAAGTGTGGTGGCGTACACTTGTAATCCCAGTACTTGGGAGGCTAAGACAGGAGGATCACAGGTTCAAGGCCAGCCTCAGCAATTTAGTGAGACCCTGTTTCCCAAGGAAAAAAATACAACAGGGCTGGGGGGTGTAGTAGCTTGGAGATAGAAAGCCCCTGCAACCCAGTACATGAACACACACACACACACACACACACACACACACACACACGCACTAGCTGCCCTTAAAACAAAAACACTTGTAGGAATGAAGAAAGAGGAAAATATAAAAAAAAAGCCCTGTGCTAACGTTTCTCAGACCTTCACTCCCAGGCCAGGCCTGGCACTCCCAAATTTCTGGGAAATTTACAGATTGTTACTCATTCACTTATGGCAATTACCTTCAGCACGGTTAACTATCTTACCAATGAATAGTTTAAGCAAAAGAGGTTATCTGTTGATCAGACCGTGGAGAACGTGTCGAAGATCCGGAAGATGGCCAGATCGCCAATAACCGCCTTGTGATCTCTGGACCGATGTCCAGGCACACAGCTTCCAGCACCTACCTCTCGCCAAGCTTCCTTTACCAGAAGAGCCCTAACTCCTCGAGGTGAGGCTCTGTCTGGAGATGGCCACATTCTCCCTTGAATTTGCATCCCGTGCTTTCCCCCACAGCGTCTCTCCCTCTCCAAGTGGCCCATGTTCTCCCTTGAATGTGTACCCCCTTGCTTTCCTAAATAAATCCCTGTCTGTGGCTCTGACTGGCTTGTGCTGAAATTCTTTTCTGTCATGTAAGCCAAGGACCCCGCCGGTCCTGGGTTCCTGAGTTGCGTTCCCCTCTTTCTCCCACTGGGAACTCCTCCTCCGGCATCATCTCCTCTCCCATGGCTGTGCCACTTTGCAGGTTACTGTATGTTCCTGCAATGGGCGGGAGAAGGGGAAGGTTAGGCTTGGGTGAGCAGGATTTCTCAAGTTTTTTGCAACCACAGAACCCGACTTGTTTTCTTTGAAGCATCTTATGAGATGGGAAATCTAGGACCTTTCTTTGGAAAGCGAATCTCTCACCCTCTGGGGGGACGCTCACTAAGCTGTTTGTACCATGGGAGAGCTGCCTTCTGGCGACTCTTGGCCTGAGGCGGGATAGTCAGGAAGTCAGGAGAGCTGACAGGGGGAATTGGGTCTCAGGAAAGGGGGTCAGCCACATGCTCACAGGGCCCCAGGCACTGTCCAAAGACCCCCAAGGGAACCCCTCTGAGCAGTGGCCTGGGAGATGCAGACAGACCTAGGCGGGAGGGACAGAGCGGATATAGCATTTCCAGGTCACTGCAGACCACAGAAGGGAAAGTGCCAAGCCAGGCTGGGGCTTGCAGTTCCTGAGTCCATAAGAATCCATGTCTGCTACATACCTTCCCGTTGACCAAACACTTTCCCTCAGGGCAGCTCACTTCACATTCGCAGCACCCAAGTAAGCTGGGCAATGTGGCTGTCACTGCCCCCAGGCCCCAGGAGAGTTTACAGAACTTGACAAGGCCACACATTCAAAGTCACACAAGGAGGGCTTGCAGCCAGCACCAGCACGCACACCGCCCTGTCTCCCAGTCACCCAGCGCCACACAGGCAGGGAGGGTGGATGAGTGGGGGGAGTTTTACTTTTGGGGGATCTGTTTGGTCTAGAAAATGTGGGTGCAGCCTGAGGTCCCATGGGCATGCTCCCTGGAGGGCCAACACACCTGGCAGACAAAGCCAGGTGTGAAGGATGGAGAGTGGCTGTTCTTTAGGATGTGAGGGGCAGAGGAAGGGTTGAGTCAACGAGAGGAAAGAGACCCTGGAGGGCCTCCAGGCCCAGCAGTGGCCGTGGTCTGAGCCCTTCCAGGAGGCCAGGTGGAAGGACAGCCCATCCTCTACCAGACCCCTGGCTGCCCCTTCCCAGTCCCACCTCCCCAGCCATCAGCCTCAGACTCTCACTATTGTTCACTCCTGGCTTTAAGTTTCTTGAGCCTCCTCATTGTCTTCTGTTATCACCCAGGGTGAGTGACACCCACCCTCTTTGTTTTTTTTTTTTATGTGTAGTGATACTGGGGATTGAACCAAGGGGTATTCTACCTCTGAGCTACCCCACAAGCTCAAGTCCTATTTTATTTTTTGTTTTGAAATAGTGTCTCCCTATGTTGTTAAGAGTCTTGCTGCTTGCTGAGGCTGTCCTCAATCTTCCTTTTCAGCCTCTTAAGTACTAGGATTGTAGATATGTGCCACTATGCCTGGTTTATCTTTTTTTTTTTCTTTTTTCTTTGGTCCTGGGGATTGAACCCAGGGGCATTCTACCTCCTAGCTATGCCCCAGCCCTTTCTTATTTTTAATTTTGAAACAGGGTCTTGCTAAATTGTTGAGGCTGGCCTCAAACCTACAATCCTCCTGTCTCAGCCTCCCAAGTATTGGGATTACAGGCGTGAGCCATCATTTTTTTATTTTTATTTTTTATGTGTGTGTGTGTGTGAGAGAGAGAGAGAGAGAGAGAGAGACTGGGGATTAAACCCAGGAGCATTCTACCTCTGAGCTACATCCCTACCCCTATTTTTTTTTTATTTTGAAACAGGGTCGGTCTCAGTAGGTTGATAGGTCTCTACTTGCTGAGGCTGTCCTCGAACCTGCGATCCTCCTGTCTCAGCCTCCCAAGTACTGGGATTACAAGCGTGTGCCACCACACCTGGCTTTTTTATTTTTTTAAAGAAAGAAAGTTATGGCTGGGCATGGTGGCTCATGTCTAAACTCAATAATGGGGAGGCTGAAACAGAAGGATCACAAGTTCGAGGATAGCCTCAGCAACTTAGCAAGGCCCTTTGCAACTTAGAGAGACCCTGTTTCAAACTAACAAAAAGACCTGGAGGTGTAGTAGCTCAGAGGTGGAACACGCCTGGGTTCCATCCTCAGTACAAAATAAAAAAATAGAAAGAGAGAGAGAGAGAGAGAGAGACATTTGGATGTTTACTAAATAAAATAAAGTAAGGTGGGCTTCTGTCAGTTGGCTTGGAAAGGGGTGGCTACCAGTTAAACTCCTGAATGGGGAAAGTAGAATTATGATTTTAGTTTGATTTTTTTGCTCATTTATTATGGTAAAGTATGTATAGTGTAAAATTCACCATTTTAATCATTTTCAAGTAGTGTTTAGTACATTCACAATCGTGAGCAACCATGACCACTATATAGTTCCAGAACATTCCATTACTTCAAATGGAAGCTCTCCTGCCTATTAAGCAGGCACTTCCCACTCTCTCTCCCCTATCTTTCAGTACTGGGGATTGCACTGGGGCCTCATGTATCCTAAGCACTCTGAGTTACACCCCCAGCCCTGATGTTACAGGGTAAGAGATCTTAAAATTATTTCCTACAACCTCGGTCCTTGCTTATCTGCTTGGAAAGCATTCAAACAGAAAGCGCAAATGGGGAATACAGGAGGTTTATTTATTTTTAATATTTATTTATTTATTTGTGGTACTGGTGATTAATCTCAGGGGCATTCTACCTCTGAGCTACACCCTCAGTCCTATCTTATCTTTAATTTTGAAACAGGGTCTCACTAAGCTGCTGAGGCTGGCCATGAACCTGTGATCCTCCTGTCTCTGCCTCCCAAGCACTAGGATTACAAGTGTACGCCACCACGCCCAGTTCAGGAGGTTTACTTAGAGAAGTGAAGGCACCACATGAGAAAGGCCATGAAGAGAGGTGAAAGAGTCACACTCCAGGGGAAAACGCATCTGGAATGGGGCAATGGGGTTGAGGAGGTAGAAAGAAGGAGGCAGATAGGGCCAGAGGGCCACGGTGGAAAAACTTCATCTCCTGAGAGGCAACAGATGCTAACTAACTTCCAAAACTCCTGAAAAGACCAGATCTCCCCAATGTCAAGTGAAAACAAGATCAAAAACCTCCTGAGAATGACCAGAGCTTCACAAAACTCCAGTTGTTCCTACTGATAAGCAATCCCAGGAGAGTCCAGGAAGCAGTGTCTGGGACCCCAACCAAGAGAAGGACACTCAAAGAAGGACACTATGCAAATCCCAGGAAACTGCCTCTGAGACCCCAACTGGAAAAGGAGACTCAAAGAAGAATATAAACCCCTAGACTAGCCACTCTAGCCAGTTGGTTTTCTCACTTTGGAACCCCTCCCCTTTGGGAGTTTTCCTCTCTCTTGCAGATGGTGATGGCTTTGAGAGAAAGCAGTGTGTAATTGACAGCACTCGGCCAGGGCAACTCCCGGGTAGTGACTAGAAGATACCTGCTGGACATCGAGGCCGACCGTGGCCCCTAGAGGTGGCCTGCACCTCTCTTCAGCAGATCGCGTGGACTTTGGGAGAAAGCAACTTGCAATTGATGGCGCGTGGCTTGGGCTACTCCCAGGTAGTGTCCAGAAGGCAGCTGCTGGACTCCAGGGTCCCCATTGCCTCCAAGGGTGATCTGCCTCTTTTTCCCTTCCCCGTTCTTTTTACCATAAACTCCCTGCTCACCTTTCTGTTGTCTGTGAATGTCATCCTTCGTACTCTGTAGACAAGAACCCCGGTAAGGAAAACATCCGCTTCAGGGTTATGCTCCAGAGGTGGGGTCTGGAACCTTCCATTTCCAGGAAAGGAGAATGGCATGGAGTGTTCCACGTGCTGGGTTTTATAGTCCCTCTGGACACCTTTCTTGTACGTATTACATTTGGGCGATTGACTGCCCTTTTCATGTTGCACTTTAGTGATCCTGTGTTGTTTCTCTGCCCTGACCCATGGGGGAGGGGGTCAAGATGAGCAAGGCTCTGCAGGTAAACTTCTAGTCTGTCCCAGCTGACCCCATCTGCTAATGTCTAGCTTACTACCTAACACTGACAACCTATGTTTTGTCTTTATGGATTTGCCTAGTTTGGATATTTCATAAACGGAATAATATCACATGGCCTTTTGTGTTTATCTTCTTTTGCTTAGCATAATGTTTCTTGGGTTCATTCTCATTGTAGCCACTGGGCCAACTCCCTTAACTGTCTAAGCCTGAGCTCTTCATCTACAAGAACAAGGTTGTGGTGAGAGTAGCATCCTCCAAGTAACGTGTAGATCCACGTCCTGACCTCCGGAGCCTGGGAATGTGATCTTTTTTTTTCTTTTTGCGGTACTGGGGGTTGAACCCAGGGGCATTCTACCTCCGAGCTACACCCCCAGCCCTATTTTTTATTCTTTATTTTGAAACAGGGTCTCACTAAGTTATGGAGGGCCTCACTAAGTAGCCAAGGCTAGCAGTGAACCCAGATCCTCCGGTCTCAGCCTCCCAAGTACTGGGATTACAAGTGTGCACCACCAGGTCCGGCTAGGAATGTGATCTTATTTGGAAAAAAAGTTTTTACAGGTATTATTAAGGCTCTTGAAATGAGGAGATCATCCTGGATTACCCAACTGGGCTGTAAGTGCAATTGAGGTAGGTTAGAAGCAACAAAAGAAGTGATAGAAAGGAGACACAAAGGCTGCCATGGGAAGATGAGGACAGAGCTTGGAGTCATCAGGCAGCTAGATAGAAATGAGCAGGTCAAGCCGGGCATGGTGGCTCACGCCTGTAATCCTAGTACTTGGGAGGCTGAAAAGAGGATTGAAGCTTCGAGGCCAGACTCAGCAACTTAGTAAAAGCCTCAGCAACTTAGGGAGCCCTGTTTCAAAAATTAAAAAATAAAATAGGGCTGTGGGTGTGGCTGGGAGGTGGCACGCCCCCAGGTTCAATTCCCAGTATAAAAAAAAGCAGTGCTCTTCCTAAGTATGCGCTCTGTGAGGTTTAGCTATGGTCTTGCTTCAGCCCGGGGTGCGCTGGATGCAGCTGCTCCTGGCCTTATGCCGGGAGGGACGAGGGAGGGGTCTGGATTCTCTGCAGCTTTTGGAAGGATGTCATCGTCCAGGCTGTCACTCCCAGTGAAACGGGGGTGTCTCCTCTTACAGGGTTCTTGTCCAGTGGATTTCAATGACTGAAGTCTAAGGACCAGCGAAGGGTATAGAAATATGAAAGTTTACTCTAAGTCAGGGAAAGATAGAAGACAAAAATAGCTCCCCCCACATACAAGGGGGGGTCCTGGAAAGAGAGTAACCACCAAAACTCTCGGGAAGTGGGCTTTTCAACCTTACTGAGGCTCCCTGTCTGCTCTTTTTTTTTTTTTTTGCCATACTAGGAATTGAACCCAGGGGCATTCTACCTCCCAGCTTCACCCCCAGCCCTAATTTTTATTCTTTATTTTGAAACAGGGTCTCACTAAGTTGCGGAGGGCCTCACTAAGTAGTTGAGGCTGGCCACGAACCCGGATCCTCCGGTATCAGTCTCCCAAGTGTACGCCACCACGCCCGGCCATCTGCTCTTTTACAGTTGGTCAGAGTTGGGTTTTGGGGAGCCAATGTCTTTTGCAGAATTTGAAATGTTATCTTGTGGGTTGGTGGGCCCTGATCTCCTGGCGCCTAGCCCACTGGTCTCTCACCTCCCTGCTCACCTCCCCCACTCCACAGAAGGTGATGCAGATGGCCTTTTTAAACCCCTGCTGTTCCCAGGTCCTCTGCCCTACCTCACCAGTGGATACTCCCTCCCCAAGGAACCGGAGATTGACACAGGTTTTCAGGAGATCTCTGAGTCCAGTCCACTGGCATCATGGGACATCCGGATGCAGGGGTCCTCCTGGGAGCTGTCCTAGCAGCCCCTGGGAATGGGACCATGGCCTCCCTCTGGGACCTTTAAGGACGAATGGGGTGTCCATCCCACACGGCTAGGGCCACAGTGCATATTCCGGCCTGGTGTGCCCTGTCCCCTAGACGCAGTGTCTGGAGGCCACAGGATTCCGGGCCCTTGCCCTCGTGGAAGGCGGCTCATCTCCTTGCCAGTCTGGGAGGCTGAGGCGGGCAATGCTGCTCCAGCTGCGACCTATCGTGTTACAGGCGGCGGTGGTGGCTCCTTAGCTTCGTTCTTGGGCGAAGATCCAGCGGAAATTCTAGAAATTTCCAAATGAACGAGGTTGACTTGAGGTAAACTGAAGTTAAAGGAATGTGAGGCTGGGACTGGGATCTAGCTGGGAAGATGGGGAAGCCCTTGGCTCTCCAGTGAGTGAGAAGCCTCTTCAAGCTTTTGGTCCTGGGGATGGAACCCGGGGGCTCACGCATGCTAGGCACGCGCTCTACCAGTGAGCCCCAGGGAGTTTTTGTTTTTGTTTTTGTTTTTTGTACTAGGGATTGAACCCAGGGGCATTCTACCTCTGAGCTATACCCCTGGCCCTTTTTATTATTTAATTTGATTTCATTAATTAATTTATTTATTTTTGTGTCACTGGGGATTGAACCCAGGGGCATTCTACCTCTGAGCTACACCCCCAGCCCTATTTTATTCTTTATTTTGAAACAGGGTCTCACTAAGTTGCGGAGGCCTCACAAGTAGCTGAGGCTGGCCGAGAACCTGGATCCTCTTGTCTCAGCCTCCCAAGTACTGGGATTACTAGCATGCGCCACCACGCCCAGCTTATTATTTTATTTTTGAAACAGGGTCTTGCTAAGTTGCTGAGGGTCTCACTAAATTGCTGAGGTTGGTGTCAAACCTTCGACGATCCTCCTGTCTCAACTTTTCAAGTACTGGGCTTATAGGCATGTGCCACCATACCCAGCTAGTCTCCTCCACCCTCCACCCCTGTATTGAGGATTGAATCAGGGGGCACTTTACTACTGAGCTACATCTCCAGCCCTTTTATTTTATTTTGAAACTGGGTCTCACTGTGTTGCTTAGACTGGCCTCGAACTTGTGGCCCTTCTGCCTTAGCCTCCTGAGTGGCTAAGATTACAGGCATGGGCCACTGTGCCCAGCTAGTGAGTCATTTTATAACCCATTTGATAACCAGTGACTTATCACCTGCAGGTTTATTCTTTTTCTAAAATGTGAGTTTTTGTAAGTTGAGATTCCTGAAGTGGTGTCACATATAAAGGAAGAAAAGGGGGAAAGTAATTTCTACTCTCATATGTTCCAAAGAAGTAGCTACTACAAGCCAGGCGCGGTGGCGCATGCCTGTAATCCCAGGACTTGGGAGACTGAAACAGGAGTGTAGGTTTGAGGCCAGTCTCAGCAACTTAGTGAGACTGTTGGTAACTTAGCAAGACCCTGTTTCAAAAAATAGCTGGGCATGGTGGTGCATACCTACAATCCCAGCACTTTGGAGGTTGAGAAAAGGAGGATTGGAGGTTCAAAACCAGTCTCAGAAACTTAGTGAGACCCTCAGCAACTTAGCTAGACCTTGTTTCAAAATAAAAAATAAAATAGGAATAGGGTGTAGCTCAGAGATAGAATGCCTCTGAGTTCAATCCCCAGTAACACACACACACACACACACACACACACACACACACACACATACACACACAATTTAAAAACAGGACTGGGAAAAGCCGGTCGTGGTGGCGCACGCTTGTAATCCCAGTACTTTGGGAGGCGGAGATTGGAGGATCCGGGTTCGCGGCCAGCCTCAGCACTTTCTCTCTCTCCCTGTCTCTCTCTCTCTCTCTACCTATGAGGCCCTCCGCAACTTCGTGAGACCTGGTTTCAAAATAAAGTATAAAAAAATAAAAGACCCAGAATAGCCAAAGCAATTCTCAGCAATAAGAACCATGCAGGAGGCATCACAATTCCTAACTTCAAATTATACTACAGAACTATAGTAATAAAATCAGCATGGTACTGGCACAAAAACAGACACATAGACCAGTGGAATAGAATAGAAGATACAGAAACAAGTCCACAAACTTATAGCCAATTGATTTTTG
>PVJS01042402.1:0-17527 GCA_004027185.1 Glis glis | reverse complement strand
CACACACACACACACACACACACACACACAAAATTAAAAATAGAACTATCCTATGATCTAGCAACCTCGCTTCTGAGTATGTTATCTAAAAGAACGAAAGCAGGGTCTCAAAGAGGTATTTGTACACCTGTGCTTCTTCATAATACCAGGTATTTGTACACCACATTATTCATAATAACGAAAGGGTAAAACAAATGTCTACCACAAATGAATGGATAAATAAAAAAGGACCAGATTCTCCCCTAGAGGCTCTGGAAGAGCACGGCACTGCCAACACCTTGAATTTGGACCAGCAATACTGATTTCAGATTATCAGAGAATACATTTCTGTTTTTTCAGTCTACCCAGTTTGTGGCCATTTGTTACAGTGACTATAGGAAGTTAAAGCAGTAGGTGAGCGTTTGGCAACCAGACCTGGTGGGTGATAGGCTGGCTCTGCCACTGGCTGACGGCGTGGCTTGGTGCATTTAACTTACCTCCCTGTTCCTTGTCTATAAATCGAGAGTAACAATAACCAAACCCAAAGCTCCATCATCACCATCACCATCACTGGCTCCCACCTCCCGTCAGCACCACGTCATCACCACCTTCACCCAGTTCACCCTCTTTAGGACTGGACCTTTGGCCACCCGTTA
Source organism: Glis glis (assembly GCA_004027185.1). Classification (NCBI taxonomy): domain Eukaryota; kingdom Metazoa; phylum Chordata; class Mammalia; order Rodentia; family Gliridae; genus Glis; species Glis glis. The sequence continues at coordinate 16,892 of PVJS01042402.1, read as the reverse complement.
AGAGCCACAGTTTGTATACTTTACTCTGAAACCTTCCGCCCTCTTTTACTCTATCCAAGCTCATGATTTGGTCTCTTGCTGATGTTTTATCATTTTGTAAAATATGGCCAACCTCACCATCAGCAATAGATAGGAGAATGCTATAAAAGGTCTCATTATGCCCAAGGTCACCCTGGGCTGCTATGAGGTCTTTCCTCCTCCTCCTTGTCTCATCCTTTCTCTTCTACCTCCTTCACCACCTCTCCTCCTCCTCCCTTCCTCTACTATTTCTTCTTCCCCTTTCTCATTCTTCCTCCTCCTCTGATATAAAATTGTTCTGAGCCCTTCCCTATCTAAGCATAAAGTGTAAAGTCAGTTCTTGAGTTTTAATACTGAAGGAAGAAGAGACTGTGATAATAACCCCAAATGTTAGACAGGGACCTGTTTCATTATGTGGCAGCCCAACAGGCTAGATGGCTTTTCAGAATTATAAAATAGGCCAGGTGTGGTGGTGCATGCCTGTCATCCTGCGAGACAGAAGGATCACAGGTTCAAGGTCACCCTCAGCAACTTAGTGAGACCCTGTTTTGAAAGAAAAAAACAAAAAGAGCTGGGGGTATAGCTCAGAGGTAGAAAACCCCTGGATTCAATTTCAAGGGCCAAATTTTATATATATATATATATTACAGAGCAATCAGGCAACACCTTTGGTGTGTCTACTTTGAGAATTTAAATTTTGAGTAATTGAGCTGTCCCTTTCCTGCTCCTAGGCAGACCATGACTGCCAGTCGGCAGTCGGGCTGAGCTTGACCAGGGTCACCATTAGATTATTCTCACCTCTCAGATACCACCCTTACCATTTTGCCTAAAAAAAGGAAGTCGGCCCTACGAGAAAAGGAGCCTGAAGTACAGCTTGGTTTCTAGAATCCCTTTCAGTCTTACTTGATTTTACCTTCTCCGTCATCCCGCAGGAGGTTTTCATTCATAGAGCAAATGCTGCTATCGAGTGCCTACTGTATGTGGGTACATTGTTCCCAATAGTGACCAAGACGCAGTCCTCAGTCTAGTCGAGTGTACAAGCAATGAGGGGACAATTTAAATACAGAATGACGAGTTCTCCCACTGAGACAGTTCAGGGCAAAAGTACAGGATGCTCTTTTCTGGGGGCATGGTCTCACTGAACCTGAAAGTAGGACTCGCCTCTTTTCTAAAAAAAAAAAAAAAGGCTCATCTACTTTGCTCAGTGCAGGATGTTTACAGCTTGTCTTTGAAAAGGCCACAATGATATGCTTCTTAGCGACAGAGTGGATTTCCAAGTATTTACTTGTTTAAAAGTAGCTTGGGAACAGATTTTTTTCCCCTGTCACTCCGGCACACACGGGGGAGTTCTCAGAAATTCTAAAGAGATGTGGAAATGGCAAGTAATGAGGCCTGGATGAAATGTTCCATCGTGAGTGAATCTTAAAAGTCTTTTCTTTTGTTTGTTTAATTTATTAACAAAGCATGAGTTTGTTCCGATCAACAAACATTTGTAAGTAGGAGGAAAACTACCTTTGTGGAACAAAGCATTTTTCTGGAACCTGTTTTCCAGAGAGAAGGGCTGCATCTAATGAAAGGTAGTGCTGCTAACTCATCCGGTGTTATCACATGTATTGTGCGTGTGAGTTCGCCCTAACTTGGTTTATTGTGGGAAAAATACAATTCTGGACGTATTAGTATCGCTCCCAGGGTAGCCGGCCAGGTTGGGGGCCATCATAGAAATCAGGGGAGGATGGTTAAGGAACCTTCCTTTTCGTGTCTGACATCTCAAATTTATTGCATTTATGACCCACGAATCCACGACACCCAAGCGACCTAAAGATTTAATACTGTTGTCAACATGGCAAGATTTCAGAGTTCCATGTTTATTTTTTCAACAGAAGGGGAAAGACCCATGCTCTAACTAGAGAAAGCTTTCAGTTTAAAGCACTAATGAATTCCCTTGCTGGCTTGAAAATTTGGGGGATTCAAAGACCCTAATGTGCATGAAGTGGATTCATGGGATGTTTGGACCAAGGAAAACCAACTAGATAATGGGGTAATTTCTGAATGAGTGAAAATGTTCTCCTGGGCTAGTTGTGTTACTGGTGATTATGGTCTGCCCTTTCCAGATTTCCTGTTCTGTTAGTCATTAAGGATTATTTTACTCTTTCTCCCCACCCTTGGGACCATTTGTTTTGCTAAACATTCTGGGCTATAGCTTCTTCTTAAATATTCAAGGTCAACCTATCTACAGCCAGGGGCATAAAACATATCCCTAAGTAGAGTGTTTCGGGACTCAGATAAGCCTTCACCCTAAATAACCCTGCTTTCCCTGTAACATCTGCAGCCATTGCCTAAAATTCTCAGTGAGTCATTGCTCTTAGCAAACACCATTAGGAAAAATGGTCTATCAGTCACTCATGCCCCAACACAAATCATTGGCTCTTCCCAGCAGAGAACTGAGGTTCCAGGAAAGAGGAATTTAAATTTGGAATAAGAGAGAGGCATGTTTGTAGTAGAAGCTCCCGGAAGAGGCCATCAGGCCCAAGTAGGGGTGATGGGAGGCTTTGCGTGGGGTAGCCTTTGGGGTGCAGAAAGGGAAGGTAGAAGACCCAGTCCAGTGACTTCTTAGTTTAATCCCCTATTGGCTGCTTACCGTGCTGGGATTCTCACTGTGGTAGTTAACTTCCCACTGGGTCATAAGCTCTGTGAAGACCAGGTCTGTTCATTAACTGGCTTTGCCAAGAAACTAGTACCATGTCCAGTATATAGTATGTGCTTGATCAATGAATGAGTACCCTGGTCCACAAAGGCTACTGTACAGACGTTTCGCTCTCTACCACTACAGCATTTCTAAGATGCTTTTATTTTTTCTCCACCTCTCAAATGTTTTAAAACATTGTGCACTATAACCAGATAAAAGTAGTTTCTTACTACCCCCCCCCACACACTTAAAATACGGTCAGATGTCCTAGGGACTAAACAAGCTTATTACAGAAATCAATCAATGAAGTATTTATTGACCACATACTCTGTGCCCAAGAATTTTTCTTTTCTGGAAGAGGGAAAGGCCAATTTGTTAAACCATATTTTACTTTTATACTTATAGGAACCTAAGGCAAGCAATTAGGACTTTTACTATTAGAGGATGCAAATATGCATGATAAATAATAGCCATTATTTTAATCTCTCAGGTTTCATTTTATGGTTGCATTATGCCCACTTGCCTGATGTATTTAATTTTCTAAATTTCTGTTACATGAAAAATGGAAACTGTATTGATTTAACATCAGAAAAATGTACAGCAGTTAATATAAAAAAGCTGCATCTAATTTTGTTAATAAACTATAAATGGCAAAATGACATACAGTTTAGATTTTCAAAGCATTGGGAACCCACGTTTTTTTTTTTCTGTAACATTAATTATAGAGCTTTAGTTTTGGCAGGAGAATAATTCTACTGTGTGATATTTCTACTTTATTGTTCCTCAAAGTAGGCCTAAAATGTTAATATAATATGGAAAATTTTCCCTGGTGAATTATGCACTGAGCTAGGAAGATGTAATGTTTGCATTACAGAGGTGACTGTTGTAGAGACTCGCAGATGAGAGACTCTGGTCATCAGGACTGCCCTCGACGCTGACATGGAAAGATTTTATTAACGCCAGTTGACACACACTCGCCATTATCCCTCATGAAATCAAACACAGTGTGTTCTCTCTGATGATCTCTGGAGTCTCAGGCAAATTGAGTAGTTATCGCTGGAAGCCTAGAATGTCGGCTCCCCCACTCATGAGCAATGTCGTCTTTACTCAATCATTCTGTGACTCAGTTTCCTCATATGGAGATAATAACTGCAACAACTCAGTGTTGCTCTGAGAATGATGTAAATTTGTACCAACATGTGTTTAGATGAGTGACAAAAGCGTAGTACATCTCTGATAAATACTAGAATTCCTGAGGATGGATGATGAATAGTCTTGTGTTTGGGAATTTTACTCCCATTGAAATAGTGCTATCAGGCTACTGTGAGCAAGGCGAGTGCCTGAGCCAAACACGATGCGCAGTGTAGTCGTCCGGCAGGTCATGTCTTGGAAGAGAGCTGAGTTTCCTAAGGTGAGGTTGGACTGAGCACAGGCTTCCAGTTGAGAAAAATCATCGACCTCTCTACATTTTGGGGTATAGGATTATTGAATTTTTCAGGATTGGCGAGAAATGAGGCTGGAAAGGAAGCTGGAGATCGATCCAGAATGCATGATGGAGAGCCTGGCTGTACCGCGAGGGTAGGGGGAGCCTCGGAAGAAGCTGAAGTTGGAAGGCGCCCACTGCTCAGGGTTTCCAGCAGCGCAGCTGTGCCTGCAGTACAGAGGTGGATTGAAGGGGCTTCGGCTGGTCGGGGAAGTGAGTTCAGAGGCTGTGCAGAGGCAAGAAAGGCGAGGACCAGCCTGAACCAGGCCAGCGTGCCTGTGGGCAGAAGAGGTGATAGATTTGAAATCTACGAAGAAGATAGCAGTGGCTGGTGGTTGTTAGGTGTGGTGGGTGAGAGAAAAGTAAGTTGAGTGTGACAGCCAGGGTTCCTGGCAGTGGCCCACCAGGACATTGCTCATTTCCGATGACAGATGCCCCGTGTTGTGGTGGCCCCCTGCAGGCTTGCAGGAGCAGCGGGGTCAGAGTGGCTGTCCGGGAGGAGAGGGCATCGCACGTAGGACTGAGTGCAGTTGGCCCTGTCTCCCTGTGCTTTTGCATCTGTAAATTGAAGCAACAGTGGATCAAAAATATTTGAAAAAATAATCACATCTTTACTGAATACACTTCTTGTCATTACTCCCTAAATAAGATGGTCGAACCACTTATTAGATTTTACACATAATCTAGACACGATTTACAGTATGTGGGAGGATGATAGGTTATGAGGAAATATGACAGCATTTTATAGAAGGGACTTTATCATTTGCAGAGTTTGGTATTCATGTGTGTGTGTGGATGGGGGAGGGTCCAATCCCCTGCAGATACCTTGGGGTGACTGTACTTGATCATAGGCTGGAGGTCAGGAAGGTACAGAGAAATAACAGGTGTATGCTGTTGAAAAATAGAGGGTGAAGGCAAGTCTGGGACCCACGTCCAGGAGAGCACGGGGCGTCGCCCACCCCCCTCATTCTCACGTGGCTCAACATGGCACTAGGCAGCCTTTCAGCTTTTAAAAAATCCAGTGTGACTCTTTTCTGGTTAATACTGTCCCCGGAACAGCCTTTCTAGGTTTTAAATGCCTGGGGCAATTGCGTGAACTCTGTTGACTCGCCCCTTGTCTGCCCTGGAGCCTTAGTACCAAGAGTTACCGGTCATGGCTCTATCCCTGGGCGAATCGGAGGTCACCCTTGAATCTGAGATATTTGGGGGGCTGATATCTCCAGGTTTCTGAGATGCTCTTCATCAGCACCTTTTCCTTCTGGGCCAGTGGACCCAGAAGAGCTCAAGTGGAGAGTTCTTAATTCTTATTTGTCCCCACCCCATCTGTGACATATCCAATTCCTCAATACTTTCAGGTCTCCTTTAAACCACTCTGCTAAAACCTGGAATGAGACACATTTTTAGTTTGGTTTTTCTGCAAGCCTGGCTCTACAGATGAGTTAGGTTGCATTCAGCTAATTGCAAAAAACCCACCTTCTATTTTCTAAGTTCAAATTATACCCATCACCCCGCAACTTCTAGGAAAACACACATCTGAATGCAGCGTGAATCGCAGCCCTGGTGGGAATTAAAAAATTAATGCCGCTCAGAAGTTAGCAATCCAATCTTTGACGAGCCAGCTAAGAATGGTAGAATTGTTCATTTGTGGGAATGAAATGGGAACCTTCTTTTTTCTTAGTTTGCTTAATATTAGAAATTAAAGAAGAGGAAGATTCGGAGCTTTTCAAAATATTGGAAGCCTTCTTAAGGGGATCATTAGAGCAAGCTTCACCGAAAGTAAACACATCTTTCTTGCTTCTAAAGTAGACAAACGGAGATGGTGGGAATGAAATTAGCACTGAAAGTATTAAAATATTGATAGCAATCATTCCATGTCCAGGCTTGCCAATTAATAATTAATTTTACCTTGAAGGTAACTGTAAGAGTCAGACTTTTTTTTCACGTTTTCACTAGGCAAGAATGTTTGACTTTTCCCCCTCAATATTATCAAGTCTCTAGCAAATAACTCACTTTTTTTTGAGGTACTGGGGATTGAACCCAGGGGTGCTCTACTGCTGAGCTATACCCCCAGCCTTTTTTATTTTTTATTTTGAAACAGGGTCTTGCTCAGTTGCTGAGGGTGGCTTCAAATATGGGGTCCTCCTGTCTCAGCCTCCCAGGTACTGGGATTATAGGTGTGCATCACCATGCCCAGCTATAACTCATATTTTTATGTGGTTAGTGGCTGGAATTTTGGGGTGGCTTCATAAAATGAAACAAACAAAAAAAGTTGGCTGTCCGTTTAGAGAGGGCACGAGGTGCTTACTCCTGGTTTTTAGGTGGCACGGGTGGGTTCTTAGTGTGGCACATTGCCTTCTGTGGACTCCTCACCCTGTACCTTTTGGTTTTCAAAACCACAAGGGCCATATTCCAAAAGTAGAGGGGATACGAGGTTCATCCTCTGCATGCTGATGATTGCAAAAGGGTTATAGATTGCTACAAAATGCTTTTTTTTTAAACCAAAGTAGGAGCATCCTTCAGTATTTATGGTTTCTCTTTGGGTAAGATAAGTCAGTTTTGAATGCCTCCCAGTGTCGTGAGTCAACAGCCTTCTTGCTGTGGGTGCATTTTGGTGTGAGAGGTCACACTGCTGTCTGAGTGTACTGATCCTGCTCTAATAGTTGGCAGCACAACTAGGTCCTCATTTGTCTTCTCCTTCGAGTAGTTGTCTATTCAGACATTCATTGGAATGAATTTTATGTTGCATTTTCATTTTGGTAGATAAAAAGTTGCTAAAATATTCACTCAACAACTCTTCGCTAAATGCCTGATGGGCCACATCTTGTTCTAGGTAAAAGCAGACTTAAAGCAAGTTCATGTCATGCTAACTTGGCTATTAAAGAATATTCCTAGCCGGCCGTGGTGGCGTACGCTTGTAACCCCAGTATTTGGGAGGCTGAGACCAGAGGGTCCGGGTTCGCGGCCAGCCTCAGCTACTTAGTGAGGCCTCCACAACTTAGTGAGACCCTGTTTCAAAATAAAAAATAAAAATAGGGCTGGGGGTGTAGCTCAGAGGTAGAATGCCCCTGGGTTCAATCACCAGTGCCGCAAAAAAAAAAGAATATTCCTCTATTTTTCTTTTCCTAAATTGAGACATATTTGTCATCTTTGGACTTTATACAAAATGTTTCTACTTTTACACATTATTCATTTCTTCTAATTAGAAGCTTGGGCTTAATTATTTCAAGTATGTCGCATTTAGTCTTCCAGCCATCCTTGACTCTTGAAAATTTTTAATTTAAAAGTTTTGGAAATGTTTTAATTTAAAATATCTGCTTATGTGAAACTGCAAGGAAAGTCTAATCTTTGTAATTGACCCCGTCCAAAAGTTTGAGAACACACCTAGAACGGGTCCTGGCACATACATTTTTTAATTTCATATTTTATTTTCTTTTTTATTGTAAAGAATTTAGCAATCATAATGAGAATAATAGATTTTTTCCACAAAGGTATTATTTTAATAGCACATATAAGATGATAAATATGCATTATACAAGTATGATGTAAGGTTGAGATGATGGGCACACGTATTTTTTGAATGCTGAGTATGCCGTAATCCCAGGCTTAAGGATCCAGTAATTCTGCCCTACCCTGTCTGGCCACCTGCCTTCCTGCTTTGTTTTGACCCTCAGCTCCGACTTGACCCAAACCATTCAATCTGCTTGTTACTGCCTAGTTCATGATGAACAGTTTTTGAAACATTAATTGCAGTATCAATATAAATCTTTTAAGCATTGACTCTTTTTGGGGAAAAAAGTCAAGAACAGGAGGTAGGATTTTTATTTGGGTGACCACTTTTGCACACAAAAGTGAGGCTATTGATAAGATTTCAAAAGCCACCGTATTTATTATTAATAGAACGTGTGTGGCTCATAATGGTTCCACCACTCCTACTAATCCAGAGGCGTATGCGCTAAGACCTTTGCCGGTGAGTTAGATCCTAATGGTTTTCTGAAATTACAGATGTGATTTATATGGTCCTGCTAATAATTTAATTTCTACAATTTTAAAGTCCAGAGACATCGCAAAAGTGTAGGTGAGCCAGAACTTACAAGTCTTTCGAAGGATTCTCTTTTGCTCTTTCTGTTACTTGTGTGTGCATATGTTGGTGTGTGGTGGTGGTGGGGTATGCGAATCTATGAAAACCAAGATGCACCAACAGAGTATAGTATTTATCATTTTTCCAGATTAGGTAGAAAGTACACTTAGGGGTTTATTTGTATTGGTCACAGTAGAGTTCTCAAGGTAAGTTGACAAGAAACGCTATAATGTTTTATAGTGAACCTTTCAAAACTGTGTTAATTATGCATAGGATAATGCTCTTCAATAGCATCAAGAGGAGACAAATGAAATCATTAGTTTTCTATTCCAGAGCTCTATGCACATCTATTATAACTATGCGTTTGAATGCCTCCACCCCCATTTCTCAATATCAGTTTTTTTGTGCATCATAATGTGGTATCATAAATGAAAATGAACAGTATTATGTAGTGGGTGAATTTGTATCAAAGAACCTTAACTTTTGGAAAGGAAAACCTTAGTTCCTTAATGTGGAAGGAACTATTTCCAGCCTACGACAAAAGAAGGAAAGGTGTTGATCATTTGCCATTGTTTCTATTTCATTAAATAGGACCTCTGGCAAATCTGTCACCCATTCCAACATGCTTACCACACTACCGAGGCAGTGGAAGGGCAAGAGGAAGGGGGTCTTCGTGGTGGTTCTTCTAGAAAATGAGGTGTAGTTGTAGAAAGGTACGGTGGCTTTCTGCAAAGCACACCTGGCTTGCTGGGCTCTCCAGGGCACATCTGCATATTTCTTTAAGTTCGAAGCATTCTAGCGAATTATTTTGAGAGGCAAGAGAAGAAATGCATAGTGTACATTTAAAATGACTTAGTAAAATGATATGATTTGCCAAAATGCACATTATTGTAATTTAGCCAAGATAGGCGGCCAATTGAATGTTCCCAGAAGTGTAATTGTCCACATGCTATTTGCAAGGCCCTTTCTGATAGAGCTAGCAAAATGGACCTTTTTCTTTCAATATCCATTTGGTTAGAAATGCATCCATTACTTATAAATGATGACTTTTGGGGGGCTACTATAAATACAGGTAAAAGGTAATTTCTAATAATGTGAGTTTTTTCTCCTATTATTGCAGTTGCAGAAATTATTCTAAAATATACTATGTGTTATCTTAAAATTCATTCTCAACTGTGTATTTGCTAAAAAAGAAAAGAGAAGTCTAATCGGAGAAAGACAATCAGAGCCAAGCAGAATATAGTTCTAGCCATGTATTTTACAGGAAGGATTTCAAAACAGGGATGGAAATCATCTCTAAATTTTCATTATTAAAAACTGTTTGATACTTTATTGAACTTTATTTTGCTGATACCATCCAGAAACAATTAAAATACAAAAATAGGATCATATCTATTACAGAAATGGCACTTTTAGCTAGAAAAAGCCATGACTTATACATTGGTATAAACACTGGTACTTTGGTTTTACTGTTCTAGAGTACAGTCATATGCTACGTGATGACATTTCGGTCAATGACAGACTATGTACATGTTGGGGTCCTGTAAGATCACAACGGATCTGAAAAATTCCTATTGCCTATAATGTATTTGTGTTTTAAGCTAAGTGCTATTATGAAAGAGTAAAAAAGTTGAGAATCATAAAGTTTACAAAGTAAAAAGTTACAGTTGGGCTAATAAAAATGTATTATTGAAGAATGAAAAAATTAAATTTAGTGTGGCTAATGTGGACAGTATTTAAAAAGTCCAGACTTTAGCTGGGTGTGGTGCCACATGCCTGTAATCCCAGTACTTCGGGGACTGAGACAGGAGGATTGAAGGTTCAAGGCCAGCCTCAGTAACTTAGTGAGACCCTGTTTCAAAATAAAAAAAAAAATAGGACTAGGACTGTAGTGTGGAGGTAGAGTGCCCCTGGGTTCAATCCTCAGTAACAACAACAAAAACAAAACAAAACAAGTCCAGACTTCAATATTCACTCACTAGTCACTAGCTGACACACCCAACCCAACTTCTAGTATTGTAAGCTCCATTCACGGTAAGTGCCCTATACAGGTATAGTATATTTAAAAAAATCTTTCATGCCATATTTTTACTCTACCTTTTCTGTGTTTAGATTATCTGTAGATACACTAATATTTACATTGTGTTGCCATTGCTCTCAATATTCAGTAACATGCTATACAGGTGTGTGGCCTATAAGAACAGTAGGCCACACCATCTAGCTTAAGTTTGTGGTAGGCGGTACCATCGAGGTTTATGTAAGTATACTCTATAAGGTTTGCATAATGACTAGATTGCCTAACAGTGCATTTTTCACAATGTGTCCCTGTTGTTCAATGACACATGACTAGCTAAACACATGAAGAAACTACAGAAAGGAATTTTCTTTCTTGTCTGTGAGCTCCACTTGTAGTACATATTAAATATATTTTCTCATTGAAATATTTTTATTGGAAAATAATTGCATTCACAAATAAAGGGGTGATCTTTGTAAAGTCTGGGTTATTCCTCCCACATTTACCCTGTGTGTAGATGTCTGATGTCTCTAGGACATATGGCTGGTGATGTTCCTTGCCTACTTCTATCTCTAGTAGCACTTTTACCTTACAAAATTGATTTAAACTATTTTTTTTAAAAACTCTCTATGATTCAGTTTCCTCATCTATAAAATAAAGCAAAACGGCTATTTCTTTTGTTAAGATATTATGAGAATTAAGTGATTTAATATAGTTACCTGGCATAGGGATTCAAATAATTTGTAGCACTTGTTATTCTAAGTTACACTATATTTAAAACATCCTTAATAATAAAAAATTTCTTTCTAATTATAAAAATAATGTATTTTCATTTAGGAATTTTAATTTTATTTATTTATTTATTTATTTATTTATTTATTTATTTACTTATTTATTTTATTTTTTTTGTGGTACCGGGGATTGAACACAGGGGCGTTCTACCTCCGTGCTATGCCCCCGGCCCTATTTTTTATACTTTATTTTGAAACTGGGTCTCATGAAGTTGCGGAGGCCTCACTAGGTAGAGAGAGAGAGAGAGAGAGAGAGAGAGAGAGAGGGAGAGAGAGAGAAAGAGAGAGAGAGAGAGAGAGAGAGAGCTGAGGCTGGCCGCGAACCCAGATCCTCCGGTCTCCGCCTCCCAAAGTACTGGGATTACAAGCGTGTGCCACCATGCCCGACAGGAATTTTTAGAAATACAGAAAGTTTTGTATCTTATAGAACATGACAAATACCATTTATTATTCCCCACAGAGATAATCACTATTAACATTTAGTTATTAGTCATTTGTCTGTTAGCATCTCCACTTTCTTGTTAGTATTTGCATAGCACATCTTTCCTTCTCACTTTATTTTCAACCTTCAGTGCCATTTGGTGATGTCTGTCTCTACTGAAAAACATAACTATTTTAATTTTGATTCAGTTGAGTGTCTGTCTTTTAAAAACAAAGTTTAAATCATTTGATACTTAAAAAAATTTTTAGCATCTTTGTTTTCTACTTACTATTTATTTTCTTTTCTTTCTCTCCTCCCCTGCCTTTAATTGAATTTTATATATGTTTTCTTTATCTCCCTTGCATACTTTTTGCATTCTACTGAATTTGAAGTTTGTGTACTATGTCAATTCTTTCAATATTTACCCTAAAATACTCAATGTACATATTTAACACACATAAGTAACTATAGGTCTTCCTAACAAAGTATAAAGTTGATAAAAATTTCATCCTTATCTTTAATAACACAAGAATCCTGGAACCTAAACACCTACTTCCTTTGTTTTATGTCACTTTTGTAAAGAATTCCATCATATTCTGAAAAATTCCAAAATTAATTGTTGACTTTGAATTAGCAACATTTTTGCCAATTCTTTACAATTATTTCTTGTGTCCCATTATTTCCAGTTGAATTAATTTTCCTTCTGACTGATTCCATCTTTTAGTAGTTCTTTCAGAAGAGGTCTGTGCTTAGCAAGCTCTTAGTATTTATATCGTTGAAAGTCTTCTTTTGTTATAACTCTTGAATGATTGTTTAGCTGGGTATGGAATTCTAGAACATATTACTTTTCGTTGCTACCTTGAAGTTATTATTGTCCTTGTGTACCTATTGTTGCTCATAAGACTCCTATTAATCTGATTTTTCTTCCTTTGAAGATAGTTGTTCTCTGTTGTAATTTTCACAATTTCCCCCCTTTTTCTTAGTTCTGTAATTTTACTATAGTGTTTTTATTGTGGACTCTGTCTTAATGAGTATGGGAGTTGATGAGCTCTTTCAGGATGAGGATTTATATCTTCAGTTCTAGAGAACTTTTATATACTTATCCCTTTCTTTATTCTCTGTAGTCTTTCTTTCTTAGATAACTGTTTATTGTATGGTGTTGCTTTCTATACCCCTGTATAAATTTCTCATTCATATTTTCCATATTTTTAACTTTCTATGTTACAGTCTAGGATATTTCCTTTGATCTACTGGTTTAAAATTTTTTTGTCCTCTCTGTGGTCTTTAATATGTTATTTTTCTGTGACAGTGTATTAATTCCAGAATTATTTTTCAAATTTTCCATTTTTCACAAAACCCTGTTATTACCACATGAAATAGAGTATCACCTTTTAAACATCTCCTTGATGGTTTGAAACATTCATTTCAAAATTCTAGTAAGGTTGCTTTATTATCCAGAGTTAGTTGGGCATGAACTTTTGTTGCTTCTACAAACTCTCATGACATTGTTTCTTTGCATCATTTGTAATTTTTTCATTTGTGTTCATCAGTAGTAATTATATATTTATGGGTTATGTGCTGAGTTGTTGAAGCATCCTTATGGGGCAGTTTTGTGCTTTGCCATGAATGTGTGGGTTCCCCAGTTTTGGACCAGTTTTTATACTAATCTGTAGATTTGGAATTTATGGCTCAGAGAATTTTGCACTGTACTTACATACCCTGCAGGGGTATGTAATTGTAGATTGTCATAGCTGATTCTGCTTTCTGCCTATACCTTAAAACAAACCCCGTCTTTAGGTTGATAGGAGGAGGTGTTGTAGTCTCAATGTGCCACCTTGTTTTGCTTCATGGAGAAAGCTCAGGACTTCAAGAAGCCAGTCTGGGATTTGACATCTCAACTTTCCATATTGTTGCTAAAATCCATCTCTACTTCTTCTCCCAATGGACACAATGGCTTATTTTGATAGCATCTATAAATGTGTTTTTCTTAATTTCAAGTCCAGTGATGAACTTTGTAATTTTCTTTACATTTTATCTAGAAATTGTAGGTACTGTAAAGTGGGAAGAGAAACTTCATACCTCAGATCAATCTGCTCTCTTGGGTGAGAGGGTCTCCCATTTATTGTGTGTTTTTTTAAAATAAAATTGGATTATACCATATATATTATTTTATTGCTTTTCTACCTCAAGAACTTATTGTAAATTTTATTCTATTATTAAATGGTGTCCTAATCCAGGATGTTTTCATAGTTATTTTCCTCAGAATGGGTGTATTGTTTATCTAGGAAATCCCTATGGTTGCATATTAACTTGTTTCCAATTTGTTTTGCTATTATAAATAATGCATCTATGAACATCTTTATGTATATGTTTTTGTAAGCATCTCTACTGGGACTGTCTTCTCAGAGGTAAAAGAATTATTTTATAAAATGGTAGGATTTTAATAACTTGGATGACTTAGGAAAAATAGTAGTGGGCTCTCTAGTGGATGTATCATGGAAATTTTGAACACAAAGAAGGAATAGGATAAAATGGTAAGAGGAAGATAAAAGTGAAATGGAGCTGGGCGTGATGATGCATGCCTGTAATCCCAGTACTTGGGAGGTGGAGACAGGGTTGCAGATTCGAGGCCAGCCTTAGCAACTTAGTGAGATCCTCAGCAATTTAGCAAGATCCTATTTCACAAATAAAAAATAAAATTGGGCTGGGGTGTGTGGCTTGGAGGTAGAATACTGCGGGTTCAATTCCCAGTACCAACCCCATCCCTGCTAGATGCACAAAATGCAATAGATTAGAACCTTATGCTGTTATAAATGTTAAATCTCCATTTAGTTCATTCATACAATAGTTAATTGAGTCATTATGTTGAGTATTATAACTAAGGCTTGGGGGATAAGAGATGAACAGGATATGATCTCTGTTTTCTAGAAGACTATAGGTACATTCTCAGTGAAGATGACTAGAACTACAAGGTACTCTAATAAAAAGGAAGATATAAATAAGTACATACTAAAGGTAGCGGGAAAGTGCTATGAGATTTCAAACAAGAATATACTCAGTCCAGCTGGTGAAGTGGCCATTTTTAATAATGCATGGCCCTTAAAACAATAGGAAGAAAGCAAGGGCAACAAACGCACACATGATGGTAGGAGGATTAGTCGCCTCATCTAACAGCTTCGTGAATCTGATGAATGCAGTAAGCATTTCCTTGCATGCGAGAATTGCCCCTTCACAGGGCTTACTCCCACTCCAAATGGTTCATCACCATCTCACCAGCCAGAACCACAACCAAGGTTGTCCTCTCGCTTCCTTACTGCAGCCACACCCAGCGGTCCTTCCAAACTTCCATCTTCCCAATAGAAAATCCAGTGGGTCTAGTTTCCCAGCATCCTCATGCATGGCCTTATGCTTCAGAGGAAGCTCAGCCCATCCCTAGCTGTCAGGTTCTAGTTAACCATACAGCATTTCTGTTGCTAATGACTAATTTAGACATTGATAAAATTTTGGCAGGAGGAATTTTTTTTTCTGGGAATTTTCATGAGAAGGCTTGTTCAGTGTCTGGGTGGGATGGGGATGAGAGGTCCTTCTTTTGCTGGCCGTTGTTGGGTCTGGATGTTATATCTGGAACTGCTACAGTCATTTAGCCATCAGCCCTTGGATGGTGTCAACACATCATCCAATGTTATAAGGGAGACAGGGAACCTGGAGGCCATCCTACCTGGTGTTGTGATAATAAATACCCATGTGGCTAATAAATACCTGAAGCCAAATTCTTCCTAACTGGTGCAGGGGCAGAGGGGGCAGGGGTGGGGACTTCAAGTTCCCTTTGGAACTCTGTTGTCACCTTGGGATTATCCCTTAAACCTACCAAAGTGTCTCGTGAGGAGTTCAGATACTGTTCTCGATGCCCTGGGCTGCTCTCTTGTTTGTTGCCTGTGGATGGTGTCTGGAATAACTGGATATTTGTGTTCTCATACCTTGGTATCGCTGGCCCTTCTCTCCCAGCCTACATGGATGGTATTCCAGCTGAATTTTAAATGACCCCAGCCCAGAGAACTCTTGATACTGCACAAATGCGGATCCATGTATTTCCCACTCAGTTCCTTTGCCAAGAAAATTAGGGGGAAAATATACAATGAAAATTATTTTTGGCTAAATACAATGAAAATCAAAAAGTGCCGATTTTCCAAGGTGATATGATAGCTTTTACTCATGGCCTCTTGTGCGTGGTTTCCTCTGTGGTTCGCTGTCTCGACTGTACCTCGCCACTCACTTTCACACTCTTTTGTTAAACATTGAAACATTTCTTTCTTATTTTCTGATGATTTCTAAATGATTAGCATCCACCTCCCTTACCAAAAATTCATAATCATAATATATTAGATTAGGTTGATTCTGTAAATTCACATTTATAATTGGAGATTATGGGTGGCGGTTGCAATTTGAGGGGCTCTCTAGCAAGTAGCTCATTTCTCGACTTTGTTTTAGATTCTCATGTTGAGAGAATTGTGATTCACAATGAATGGTTGCATTTGAGTTGTTTGCTTTAAGAAGCTTGCTTTGCCATCTCTAGATTCTTAACCTTAAGTGAGAATGGAAAGTCCACAGAAAAACAAGTTAATCTGGTTGCACACCTTAATGTATGACGAGTTTCCACCATGTGAAGATTGGTAGATAAAATTCTTGAGTGTCCATGTTTTAAAGTATTCATTTTAGAGATGAGCACTATTTAAATGAAGAAATTAAAATGACACAGTTTTTATAACTCCTGAGCACAGCTTGAATCGGAAGACCACTGCTTTTTAAAAACTCATTTTTTGTAATGCTTCTCACGTGACATAGTGATTCTTTGATAACCTTTGACTCTTCCTTGAACTGCAGGGATTGTGTCTCATTTATGTCTCTGTCCCCAGTGCCCTTAGATTTAGACACTCGGTTTTATTTTTACACGACTGCCCCATCCTTAGTCTAGTTGAGAGCTTCCCAAGGCAATTCTCCTCTTCCGCATCGCACCACGTCCCACTGCAGTTAGGTACCAGGAAATGTTTCTTTGGCTATTCTGAGCATTTCAGCTTATAAAAAGAAACCAGACTAAGGCTTGGTCTTAAGATCTTATAGTGTGTTTAGGCATCCATTTACAGTAACTTTTGTTGTTCACTCAATGCATAAGATTAAGAGATGCTGGGCGTGGTGGCGCACACCTGTAATCCCAGGACTTGGGAGGCTGAGACAGGAGGATTGCAGGTTCAAAGACAACCCCAGCAACTTAGTGAGACCCTTAGCAACGTAGTGAGAGCCTGTTTTCAAATAAAAAATAAAATCGGTCTGGGGGTGTAGCTCAGAGGTAGGATGCCTCTGGGTTCAATCCCCAGCACCATTATTAATTAATTAAAATAAAATA
>PVJS01042401.1:5000-17532 GCA_004027185.1 Glis glis | reverse complement strand
GTGTGTGTGTGTGTGTGTGTGTGCACATATATATGGAGAGAGTACTCTGCATGTGTCTAATGTGTTACATCACAGCCGTAGTGTCCTTGTCTTCTTTCTTTTAAAATATAGTAATGTTTTATGATGTCACCTAAAATTGGTTGCCTATACATCTAAATACATCTTACTTGTTATTCATGGTATTTGCATATCAACAGAACAAAGTAGTAAGTTGATGGACTTGAAGCTGAAGAAGCTCCTAGAAGCTCAGCCACAGGTGGCAAATTCACTCTCCAGTGCTACCCAGAAAGCTGTAACTGAGAGCTCAGAGCAAGACATTAAGGTAAGTCTTACTTATTTAATATTTGGCTCAGTCAGTATCTGTATATTCTAGCTTCTACTGGCACTTTTTAATGCTAAAAATAATTCCTTATAAAATTAAGTTATAAAAATTTTATTAACTAGCCAATAAATTGAATATCAATATCAATAAATATCAATAAATTGAAAATCAGTACTCATATACTGTTTTTCAGAGAAACTACTACTTTTTTTTTTTTGCAGAACTGGGAATTGAACCAAGGGGCATTCTACCTCCTAGCTATACCTCCAGCTCTATTTTTTATTCTTTATTTTGAAACAGTGTTTCATTAAGTTGCAGAGGGCCTCACTAAGTAGCTGAGGTTGGCAGCAAACCTGCGATCCTCCTGTCTCAGCCTCCCAGGTACTGGGATTACAAGCGTGCACCACCACACCTGGTTGAAACTACTACTTTTAATTGCTATTTCAAATAAAAGTAGAGGGTATATAAAAACTATTCTTGAGTTCTGTATGTATACATATTTTTCAAAGAAGAATATTACAGAAAATTCTAGCATATTTTTCTGTCATCCTCGGCTTTCTGTTTAAATGAACTAGAATTTATGTTATTTATAAGAATTCATCACTCCTGAAGATGGTGATACACTTGAATGTATTTAAGATACTAGCATATATTTTTGTCATTATGAATCTTAGCTAATGTAGCATTTCAAAACTAAATGTCACATCATAAGAATATTATTATTGTTATTAGACTATCTTATCCTGACCTACACCTTCTCCCCTTTTCCTCACAGTGTACCATTAGTATTTCTCTAGCTTTAGGGCACTTTCTGCCCTGTATAACTTTTCACCCACCTGCGGACTATGGGGATTGCCCTGCTGACTGAAAGGATTTCCTTCCCCTGACATAGAGATGCTTTGAAGTCCCAAAACAATGACTTTCATTGCTTTTCCCTATATTGTCGGTTTCTATAAATTGGTGATGAAAGTGTGTGGCAGCAACAGAGGACTTTTGGTCTCTATCTTTGAACAAAAGGAAGCCTGGATCAGGTCTGATTTTTTGCGTTCAATTTAGCTTTCTACAGTGGATTTAATACAGAATGAAGCTGGCCTAAGAATAATACAATGGATTGAAAAGGCTAACTGAATTAGTGGGTTTAGAGGAATACATTTGTAAAGTGGCAGAAGTCCCTAGTCATAAAAAGGTTTCTTAAGATGGGATTTGCTAGCTAATCACACTGATATTTTAGCATGTTGCCAGGCCTAAAACAATTTAGTCATGTTTGTTTATTTTGGTAAAGACTTCAGTTTTAGACTATTGGATAGTTATTATAATAACAGAAGAATTCATACTTTTCTTAAAAAATCAAAGCCAAAATTATTTCTATCCTAACTACTTTGCTAGGATATTATAAGAATGATATTAATGATAAATATGTCAGATAACTTTTAAAAAATAAAACAGAGGTATTTTCATTCTTATGGTTTAATCATCTACATAGATGAAAGTAGTTTTGCTTTCTAAAAAGCTCTAATGCAGTGATTTTTAAAGTTATTCCAACAAAAGGTATGTTTTAAACGGACTGCCTCTGTATCACTCTTCTTAGTTAGGATTTTGAACATTGTGTTTATAAAGAACATATAGAGCCCATCTGTTCTCTTGAAGCTCTCAGCATTGTTTGGGTTTTTATTTTATTTTTTTAATAAAATGCAGTTTACACATTTATAAATGAGGCATTCTGTGTTTGTGGAAAAGGATAAACTGTTACCTTCCCCTGAGGATTCTGTATCCCAGGCCTCCTTGAGGCTAGAGAATAGGCCATTGGAGGGCTCCCTCATTACCGATTGTCTCAATGCAGAGGAAGGGCAAAGTCTTGGTAGCTTTTGATAACCAGTTTCAGCATTCAGCAGGCTTAGCTATTAGTCATGCATCTTAGCCTTTCCCTATTTACTTTCAAAACACTTAATAAAAATAATAAAAGATTAGGTATAAAATGAAATATTTGTTTGGTACACAGCACCTCGGTATCTGCAGCTTCCACACACTGCAGTGGTTCAGTCTTCTGGGATATTTCTTGTTGATAGAACCATTTGAATTTGTTACCAGTATTAACATAGGAAGCTCCAGAAAAGATAATTGTAGTTTCCTTAGCTGTAAAGGGCTTACTTACAAATCTGGCTTTGGAAAGTTATAGCTGATGAAATGCAGTTCAGTGGGGTAGTATTATAATCCTACCTTTTAGCCTTCATCCAGCATTAGTGGTTTATCTCAATGGGCATAAAATTAGAAACTATTTCTTCTTGTCATACAAGTCTTAGGACTGTACAAACCAAAAGGGCAGAATAGTGGGGGGGGGGAGTAGGAGGCAACAGGGATTTTAAATGATACCTATCACCAGGAGAAGACGTGAGTTTATAGTATCTAATATGTCAGTGTTATCAAGGGTTTAAACTATGTATCCCCCAATTTTTTATTATAGGCAACAGAACTTGAACTTGAGTTAGAGTGCTTTAATATCCTTTTTCTTTCAAAGAGTTTCTAAAGTTCCTAAGTCAGTGTTATCTTAAATTAGTAAAAGCTGCCTTCCTAATGTGTAATTTCATGTTTCTAAGATCAAGACTCTTGTACCATGTGTTGTTTTACTTTTAGAATGGCGCAGAAGATTTCCGAACTGAGCGATTACAAAAAGCAACAGAATGTTTTAGAAGTCCTGTTGTGTTCAGCAAGGATTCTGCAGTCAGAAAAACTCAACTTCAGTCTTTCAGTCAATATGTTGAGACTAGACCAGGTAGGAACACTTTTTAAAATGTTTTCCCATCTTATGATTTAATAGTATTTAACTATATACGTGTATATATATAGTAAAAAGCTGAAAATGTAAATCCATATTTCAATACACAAATATCAAGCTTTATAATAATTTTACATGTCTCTCCCCTTTTTTTAAGAGATGAAAAGGCAGAGATCAATACAGGAAGATACAAAGAAAGGAAATGAGGAGAAGGCAGCGATAACTGAAACTCAGAGGAAGCCATCAGAAGATGAAGTGCTTAATGTATATTAATTTTTTGTGTGGTTTCATGATTGCTGATAATTCCAAACTGTATGTGGAAATAGTGCCTTTATTTGTTAAAATGAGATGTTAGGTTTTTTAAGATGTCAATCTCTAGTGCATTCAAAGCAGAGTGAGAGGGGTGCACTGTTGAATTAGTCTGCAGTGTGGTGATAATTGTCAGATAAAAAAAAATGAATTTTTCAGAGTTCCACAGCCCCAGCTTCCTTGAGACATTTCCATCAGGGCACTTCCCATAAAGAGATTCCAGTATTGATCTACCGGGAGGATTTTAATTATTACAATAGCAGATACCGCAGAGCTGCAGTTAGAGGGAAAAGTCACATGAGACCTGCTAGAATTTCTCAGCCAACCCATTTTGTTGGCTTGGGTTAATGGGTGTTCAACCTTTCCATTATCCAGATCAGCCGTGAATTACTAGCTGAATGATGTTTGCATTAATATAATATATATGGTAATTTCTTCACTTAATTAACGGGGAGGTTCAGCTCAGTAGGGGTATGGGCTGATCATGTGTAAAATTGATTTGTGAGGAAAATATTTGATAGACCGCAGGGAGAAAGCTGCTTTTGATGGACAGCTGCAGGACAGAAGCAGGAGGAACAAGTTTTAACTTGAATTTTTGTCTGGAAGCATAGCTCTTTAATGGTGTTTTTTTTATTATCTATGGTTTGTCTAAATATTTTCATTGTTTTTACTGTTAAAATAGTCTGTGTTGGATTTTAAAATCCTTATAAGTGCACTCAGTTACCAACTACATTTTAGGACTCTAAAAACTTCTCATTTTAAGTTTTCTTTTAGAAGGACCTGAAAAGGTCGAAGTACAAAGAACATTACTGGTATATCCTGTTGAAATATTTGTTATAAGTTATGGAATACTTGAGTATACTAGATACTTACAGTAAAGAAATCTGATGGTGAAATTTGTTCCTATTTTTAACTGAACTTATCAGTAAAAGCAATGAAGTTTATGTGTGGCTTATCACTTCTGCTTTCTTATATCTTTGTTATTTATATTGTCCTTAAAAACTACCATATTTGTTTGTTTTGTTGTTTTGGATGGGACTGAAAAAAGATAAAGTCCCTTTTGAAAATGCTGTGCTGTCTGGTAGACAGGTTTAAAAAGCATTCACCAGATATTCCAGATTTTAAAGTTACCATTAGCATTTATTCTGTTATTTTTTGGTTCTATTTGGTATTGAAATGGAAGAATATCTATTTTTATGAATCTTTTAAAAATACAGTGACTTTTTAAATCAAATTATCCTAAGAAATTATCAGTTTTATGATTCCTTAAAAATACTTCAACTTTAAATTTGTCAACTGCCATGATCACTTTAACAATTAATTGGTATAAATTGAGTTCACATGTAAGTACAAATTATTTACTAGTTCAGAAGGTATGTAAACTATTACTAGAGTTAGATATGTTTATTGATCATGAGAATTCTATCATATGCTCATAACTAACATAATTCTCAGTTGTGCTTCTTGTTTAAGGAATACTGAAAGAAAATTCCTCGTACCTTCTTAGAGACTAATATGCTTCTATGTTGGGAAGGCATTTGACAGAAAAAGATTGTACACATTTATTTCTATGAATAAATAATGCTGTAAGTGCTGATGTTAAGAGTGGTGGTAGTGAGAGTAATCACTTAAGCAATTCTTCAAAATTTCTCAGCTGCTTAGATCTCTTAGCTCTACAAATGTCAAAAGGTAAACAGGTATTCCAAAGGGAGCTATATTTAATCCATTTTGTGACAATGCCATAAATAATAACCCTGCCCATAATGATTTAAATTTCTAATATGAAAATAAAATGTTCCTATTATAAAGAGTCTGAATGCTTAAAATTATCCTTATTAGTTTTATTTGATATAGTCTGAATGCTCTTTATAATAGAACTGCTATTTCAAATAAAATTAATAAGGATCATTTTTTTAACACGGATGGTTGTGAAAAGTAAATTTTCAAATCGAGATCTAAATTTGGCTAAATGGAAGATTAACTAAATCAGTATACTAGTTGTATTAAATCCTGTGTAGCAATGTTTGAAACCACCTGTCAGGTTAGAATTTGCAGCTATAATAATTAGTAGTACATCAATAGAATGACATGTTTTAGTACAGAAACTAGCTGGAAGGAAAACTGAAGATACTGCAAACTTCATTTATCATTTTTAAAAAGTATTTTAAATGGTATAATCCCTATAAGAGCCAAAAATGTGTCTTTTTAACTTTCTATTTTTATAGAACAAATCTGATTCTCTCAGGATGAATACTTTCAGGATCAATTTCTTAGTTAAACTCTATTTTTTATATTACACTTTTGAATTAAAGGGATTTTTTATAGTCACCAAGGGGAAAATTCTCTTCTGTCTTTGTCTATGCCTAAATAACTCTGACTTAACTCTAAGGACAATTTTTTTAACTTAGTGTTAAATTCTTAAATCTTGCAAATCTGGGTGTGAAATTATAAATATAACACAAAACAGCTGATATGTTCTCTATTTACAAAGGTTTGGTATACATAACACATATGAAAAATTGCTAAATCACAGGGAGGGAGTTGCTTTTGGTACTAAGAGTTGATACTAAGGGTATATTTGGTTCTCTAGGTAAGTGCTTTACTAAGTGTTTGTAGAAAGGAAAAATGCAACTTACAAGTGATTTTTTTTCCCTCTTCCTGTTTGTTCTCGTTAACAGAAAGGGTTCAAAGACACCAGTCAGTATGTTGTAGGAGAATTGGCAGCACTAGAGAATGAGCAAAAGCAAATTGACACCCGTGCCGCGCTGGTGGAGAAGCGCCTTCGCTATCTCATGGACACAGGTACGGTGCCCAATTACACTGTAAACAGTTTTGGCAAATTGAGCGTTCACAAACTCTTATAGAGTTTTGGAAGTGTGAATCTTTGAAGCCTGAATGTTCAGCAAAACTGCCTTGAAAATAAAAAGGCTGCGATTTGCAGCCACCTCTCTGGGCCCTGGTGATAAGAGTGCCTTCATGGGAAGTGATAACTCGCCCTGATACCGTGTGAGCCAGCACTATTGAACAGTGTGCTCATCCATGCAGAGTTGGAATACACATCTGTGCCTCATTGATATGCCACTGCTTAAAAAAAAAGTAAGATCTTTACTGTTCTACTGATTCATTGGGAAAAAAAAAAAAGATTTGGCCAGCTAACGCCATGTACTGCATGAAACAGAGCACTGTGCATAGGGGACGGCTCCATGGACTAGATCACTGAAATTTGAGAATACTATCTGGTTACTGATGCTCCACAATTTTTTTCAAGAGAACGGGTTTTTAAAAGTCTGTAATACTTTGTGTCACAGTTGCATTTGAAAGGATTAAGGTATATAGCAAGGTTTGTAAAGATGGGTTAGAGCAGTAAGTTAGCTCCTAACCAGAGGGTAGATTGTCATTTAATTCTGATTGCCAATGGTGATTGAATAGATCTAAGAGCACAGTAAGCTCTTGGAAAAGAACACTGTGTGTGTGTGTGTGTGTGTGTGTGTGTGTGTGTGTGTGTGTGTTTAAAATGGAGCTCCCACAAAAGGATAAAAATGAAAAATAAATTCAAATCATTTACACCAAATTAAAAGTAAGTTATATTAAGAAAAAAGTCAAAAAATAAGAATAAAAAATCTCCTCTAATCTTATTACTGGCTTTAATTATGGCAGTATTAAAATAAAGTAGCATAAGTTAGGATTGGAAATCTTTCCTGAACTTTTTCCAATCTTTTTCCAAAATTATATTTACAATAAAAGAACAGCTCCAGAAATAAACATTTATATTGGACATTTGAAAATGCATATATTAGCCAGGCATGGTGAAGCATGCTTGTAATCCTAGCACTTGGGAGACTGAGACAGGAGAATTGCAGGTTCAAGGACAGCCTCAGGAATGTAGACTCTCAGCAACCTAGCAAGACCCTGTTTCAAAACAAAAACATAAAAAGGGCTGAAGGTGTAGCTCAGAGGTAAAATGTCCCTGGTTCAATCACTAGTACCACAAAAAGAAAGAAAGGAAGGAAGGAACGAAGGGAGACACACACACACACACACACACACACACACACACACACACACCGCACACGAGAAAAAGAAAATGCATATATTAGTGAAATCAGAACATACAAGAACAGGAAGGGATCTTAGACTTGATCTGGCCCAGTAGGTTTTGGACTCTGTTCTGTGGAGAACCAAAGCTCCCTCAGAGGCACCTCAGGGGCTGCCAGAACCATAAGGGGGCATAAAGTAGATAGGCATCTGGATTCCTTACCTTTCTTCAAAAAAGAGTGGCTCAGAGTTTATTTATATGAAGTAATGGGTTTCTTGGAAGAGAGTATTTAAAGAAAAGTATCTATTGCTTAAGATTTAAGAAACAAAACTTCCTAATCCTGTCATTGTACAGGTGAAGAGACTGAAGTACAAGAAATGGTCAAGGTCACACAGATCACCAAGTGGCAGACCTTGGGCTAGAATTCAGGTCACCAGAATCCTATTAACAGGACACTTCTCACTACACCAGGTCACCTAGACCCTGTTGATCATTCCCCTAACAAGTTACGTGCATGCCAATATAACTGTGAGGATCCTGTGCAGATCTTTAACCAATATATTGCTTTACATTGCATTTTTCCTTTGATTTCTAAGGGCTTGTAAAAATATTAGCTATGTTAGCTATATAAAAATGTTAATACTAGATAGTGTAATTTCTGTAATATTTTTTAATTATTTCCTTTAAATATTTTAAGGAGATGAATTTGTTTTGATTTCTTTCTTTTTTGATGGTACTGGGGATTGAATGAATTGATTGAATTTTTTTTTATGTTGCTGGGGATTGAATGAATTGATTGAATTTTTTTGGGGGTGGTGGTGCCAGGGGCATTCTACCTTTGAGCTGTACCCCCAGCCCTATTTTATATTTTATTTGGAAGCAGGGCCTCACTGAGTTACTGAGAGCCTCACTAAATTGCTGAGGCTCATCTCGAACCTGCAATCCTCCTGTCTCAGCCTCCCAAGTACTGGGATTACAGGTGTACACCACCATGCCTGACTTGTTTTGATTTTTTTGACAAATGGAAGTGGACCACAATCCCTGATTGTGTTGGATAAATTAGATGCTATTATGCCAGGCACGGTGGCGCACACCTATAATCCCAGTACTTGGGAGGCTGAGACAAGAGGATTTCAGGTCTGAGACCAGAGTGCAATAACTTAGCAAGACCGTGTTTCAAAATAAAGACTAAAAAGGGCTGGTGGTACAGCTCAGAGGTAGAACGCCCCTGGGTTCAATCCCCAGTATCACTGGAAAAAAAATTAGATGCTACTGTACAAAAAGCCTAGTTAAAAAAAAGCTAGAAATTTTGTTTTCTTCATTCACACATAGAGCCAGATTTATTGAGGGTTCTAACCAAAATAAACTCAAGTTCTCCTTCCCAACCCACATATCACTAGTGAAGCTTTGAAATGGCCCATTCCAGCTATAGATTGTTTATAATCTGAAAGGCAGTTATAGACTGCAGATTGATTCTAGAGCCCCTTGGGGGTTATTATATTCCTTATTCCACAGGACAGAATCTGATCCTGATTGGGTCTGCTACTGCAGAATCAGAGTAAAACTGACTGATTCCCCCAATTTAATAAGTTCCCAGAATCACTTTGGACTGTACTAAACCTCCTCCAGCACAAAGAATGTGTTAAGATTTGCCTGAAACCTAGTTAGTATCTGAAGTAAGGGATAAAATGTTGAAAGTGAAAGCATGTATTCATCCTTTGGAGTTCCAGTAATTCTAACTATTCATTTGCTATAATAGTGACTTTTTTCCGATATGTTAGAGATTTCAATGTTCTTTCTGAATCACAGCCCTAAAATTAAGCATAGCTTATTCTTCACATGGTGAAACTGAGGCTTACCAGATAGGGGAAATGACTCATTTAAGAGGATCTCAGTTGTAAAGGCAGAGTTAGGGCTTGATCCTGGGTTTTTAGGTTTTCTGGTCTCTTTCCTACTATGTCTTCTTTACTGAACAAATATATTTTATCTGCTATTTAAGTTTTTATACACTTATAGATTAATGGTTATATTCAAATTTTTTACTGATTTGAAAATCATATAAGCTGGGCGTGGTGGCGCATGCTTGTAATCTCAGTACTTGGGAGGCTGAGACAGGAGGATCACAGGTTCACAGCCAACCTCAGTTACTTAGTGAGGCCCTCTGCAACTTAGTGAGACCCTGTTTCAGATTAAAGAATAAAAAATAGGGCTTGGGTAGAATGCCCCTGGGTTCAATCCCCAGTACCACAATAAATAAGTAAATAAATAAATAAACAAATAAATATCATATAATAAAATTAACCATTTGAAAGTATTCAATTCAGACTGAGACAGGAGGATTTAGCAAGACTGTTTCAAAATAAAAAATAAAAAGGGCTGGGGTGTAGCTCAGAGGTAGAACACCCCTGGGTTCAGTTGCCAGTAACACACACATGAAAAGGAAAGAGTACAATTCTGTAGCAGTTAGTACATTCACAGTGTTGTGTAATCACTACCACTAGACATTGCCAGAAGTTTTCCACCGCCCCAAACAGAAATTCTGTACTCATTAGGGGAGGAGTTCTTCTAGTCCTCTGAAAAACTCTAATCTACTTTCTGTCTCTATGGATTTGCTTTATTCTAGATATTTCATATAAGTGGAATTAAATAATATTTATCATTTTGTGTTTGGCTTCTTTCACTTAACATAATGTCATCAAGGTTTATCCATGTTGTAGCATATAACCAGTTCTTCATTCTGGTTTTTTTGAGTTTTTTTTTTTTTTTGTAGTACTGGAGTTTGAACCCAGGGGCATTTTACCACTGAGCTACACCCCCAGCCCTATTTTTTATTCTTTATTTTGAAACAGGGTCTTGCTAAGTTGCAGAGGGCCTCACTAAGTAGCTAAGGCTGGTGGTGAAACCGGATCCTCTGGTCTCAGCCTCCCAAGTACTGGGATTACAAGCGTGCGCCACCACGCCCAGCTTCATTCTGTTTTATGATTAAATAATATCCTAATGATATACCACATTTTGTTTATTCTCCATCTGTTGGTGGACAGTTGGATTTTTTCTACTTTTTGGTTACTGTGAACATTTGTATATAAGTATCTATTTAAATCTATTTTCAGTTCTTTTGGATGTAGACCTAAGATTGGGGTTGTAATTCTATACTCAGTTTTAAATGAGTTGTGAGGTTCATTCATAATGCAGAATACATTTTCCAAAGCAAACACTGTTATAAGTGTCCATGTATGTATGTATGTATGTATGTATGTGTAAGTCCAAGCAAACTCACAAAAACCTATTAGTTCAAAATATAGCTAATAGTTGTCCTAGACCTGAGTCCTAGGTTGCCAGAGCTTGAGCAACTCAGGGTTTAAAGAACCACTTGTTTGACATTGAAGCTCTTGCATTCTGAGGTGATGGGGAAGTGGGGAGCCTGGATAGTGTCCCAGACTGCTGAGCATTTCCTCTGGCAGTGGGTCATGCAGCAAGATGAGAAAGTGCCAGGTATAATGGCAATAGCTGGTGAAGGATATCAATGGCAGAGACAGAGTATGAAGATTTTTATGTCTGGTTCCTTCTGAAATTTCTAAGTTAATCCTAAATCAGTGATTGTCTAAATACTCAGTAGCAGTACTCTGTATGCATGCTTGCATGTGTGCAGGCATGCGTGTGTGTGTTTCTAACACTTAAAGTTTGTAATGATTCCTTTTTTGGGAACAACAAAACTTGTTAGAAATATATACTAAGTCTCTCTCTTTCTCTATTTAGTGAGGCCCTCTGCAACTTCGTGAGACCCGGTTTCAAAATAAAAGTATAAAAAAGAGGGCCGGGGATGTAGCGTGGAGGTAGAACGCCCCTGGGTTCAATCCCCGGTACCGCAAAAAAAAAAAAAGAAAAGAAATATATACTAAGCTGGGTGTGGTGGCACACTTCTGTAATCCCAGTACTTGGGAGGCTGAGACAGGAGGATTGCAGGTTTGAGGACAGCCTCAGCAATGTAGCGAGACTCTCAGCAACCTAACAAGACCCTGTTTCAAAATAAAAAGGGCTGGGGGTGTAGCTCGGAGGTAAAATGCCCCTGGGTTCAATCCCCAGTACCACAAATAAATGAAAGAAAGAGAGGAAGGAAGGGAGGGAGTGAGGGGAAATATATACTATGTGTTCCAAGCTACACTTTGTATATAAGTGTAGTGCTAATGGATCTGTGCCAGCAATGTTGTAACCCTTGCAAAAATGCAGTTTATAATGGAAATGTTGATATAGTAACAAGCAGTGATATATGTTGATATAGTAACAAGTGGTGTTACTATGATGAATGATGTTTCTTTTCCATTCCCAATCTGTTGTCATTCGATGGTTATCAAACAAAATTTTTTACCGTAGAGCTGGAGATGTAGCTCTGTGGTTAGAGCACTTTTCTAGCATATAGAAGGGCCTAGATTCAATTCCCAGTAAACACACACACACACACACACACACACACACACACACACTTTTTTCTTTAGACTATAGTGTTTTAATCTAGTGATTTTTAAAGTATCTTTAATTTACACAAGTATAAAAATTAAACATGGGGGATTATAATAAAATTGCATCTTGCAACTTTATAACCATTGTATACTAAATAAAAGAATCCTGATAGCCTTCTTAAGTCCTGGGTCAAAAATACTAATTCCTGGTTTTAGTATTCACTAGAAAAAATCCCAGTTGTCTATTTGTCTATTTTAAAATGTTAAATATACTTAGGGAAAAAGTGAATTAAAAGAAATAACTTGACTAATTAAAGTTATTAATGAATATTTATTAATTGTTATTAATAAATTATTTGTTAATTAGTAATAATAAAGAATTCTTCATACTGTCTTTTTACCTCATACTTTGAGGAACCATATGTAGTTTTAAAGCTGCTTTAAAGAAGAGAATTGAGCCGGGCGTGGTGGCACACGCTTGTAATCCCAGTACTTTGGGAGGCGGAGACCGGAGGATCCGGGTTCGCGGCCAGCCTCAGCTCTCTCTCTCTCTCTCTCTCTCTCTCTCTCTCTCTACTTAGTGAGGCCCTCTGCAACTTCATGAGACCCGGTTTCAAAATAAAGTATAAAAAATA
>PVJS01042400.1:0-17540 GCA_004027185.1 Glis glis | reverse complement strand
AGAGAGAGAGAGAGAGAGAGAGAGAGAGAGAGAGAGGGAGAGAGCTGAGGCTGGCCGCGAACCCAGATCCTCTGGTCTCCGCCTCCCAAAGTACTGGGATTACAAGCGTGCGCCACCACGCCCGGCGCTACATCTTTAAATAAAAGGAGACACATAATTCAAGATATTTTGTGGTGGCACTGGAATAGAGCATTTTTTTTTGTAAAGAAAAGGGTTTCTACATATATCTCATTTTGATAAATATTAAAATAAATTCTATGTCCTGCTGTAGGTACAGTTTAGTAAGGAAAAGGCATCCTTTAAAGTGGTAGGAATTCAGCCCAAGGGGAATTAATCACTAAGAATAGGATAGGCCATTTATTTATGAGTGATAGATGGAGTGATAGATGGAATTTTTGAGTGATGGCCATTTATTCATGAGTCTTTTATTCTGAAATAAAATATATTTCAAAATATCAAAATGTTAATGTTCTGTTAAAGGATATAAGTCTGTATCAGAAAGATATAAATATAATGTTTATAATTTAATATATTTATATTAAATAAAAATTTTCCAAAATGTCGATTAAATATTGAGCAAATAAAGGATAATAGTTTGAAAAAAAAAAGAAAATTCTAAGTTGTAGCTTGATGATCTTAAGCAATTTACTTAACTGTCCTAAGCCTCAGTTTCACCACATGTAAAATGGAGATAATAATATGCACTTTTCAGGGCTATTATGCAGACTAGACATGTGACATATCTTCATGGTGCCTGACACTGAGTAAGAATTCACAAATTTTAACAAGGGTTATTGCTGTTATTCTTTAATATTTCCTGTAGAAAAGCAAGAAACAAACTTCTGAAGTCTGTACTATATGGACTTAGCACTTAAACAGAGAAAATAAATGGAAAACAGGAAATTAAATCACAACTCTCTAGCTGTCACCATCAACAGTTTGATTATTCCACTTACTATATACTATATCTTTTTCCTGTAGTTCCCAGTCTCTTATTTCCATCACGTTTAGTAGGAAAAAAAATCAACCTTTTTGAGACCTCACTGGATCTGCTCCCTCTGCTGCTGCTTCTTCCACCTTCACACCCTCACCTTGGCACTTCACAGAAGAGTTCCCACCAGGCAGCCCTCTCTTAAGAGTTCCACCAAACCTAGCAGTATTTTAGCTATGTTTGCTTTCTTCCCATTCACTTCAGTGAAAGAGGGCTTTGAAGCTCTTTTCCCTCCTGGCTAATAAGCAAATTCTCTGGCCAGCTTTGGGACCTGCCTGCACTATCCTTCAATTTATTTCCTTTCTCCCTCTCTAACAGCTTTTACCTTGGGCACAATAAACATGCTCCAGTTTTGCCATCTTGAAAACTCTTTGTAGTCAAACAACTCTTTAGTTCTGTTTTTTTTCCCTTTGACATCAACATTTATTGACAAAATATGATTTGTCATCCAATGTAGCATTCTGGCTTTCATCACCTCTTCACTGAATGGCTGGCTCTCAACAGGGCCTTAACGACTACCATTAGGCCACTTAAGACTTCTCACTTTTTATCTTCCTTGACTTCTCTGGAGCATCATACACTGCTGAACTGTCTCTTCTGTTAAATTTTCTCTTCCCTATGGCTTCTTAGAATTAATTTTTTTTTCTTGGCATCCTTCTTACTTCGTCTTTTCTTATCCATTTTTTAGTACTTTTATTGGTGTATTGTAATTATACATCATAGTGAGGTTCCAAGTGATATAAACATACATGCAAACAATACCTGATGTGTTTCCCTCCAGATCCCACCCTGCCCCTCTTCCCTGTACACTGGTGCCTTTTTGCTCCTGATCCCTTATATTTTATTATTTCCTGGATTTCTACCCCTTCCCATTTCATACAACCTCCCTGGGTGGTCTGAACACATATAACTTAAACTGCATGCCAACTACTAAAGTTAAAAGCTCAGATATTCCTTCCTAGCTATATATCTTGATTACACAGATTATTTTCATTTAACTGTCCTATAGGCATGTAAAAATCTCCCCTTCTATTTTTAGTATGATTTAAAAACTATACTATCTCCACAATAAAAGGGCATTCAACACTTCAGTTCTCCATTAAAAAATTACCTGTTATTACTCAAAGTCAGGGAAAACATTTTGGCAGAGCATGGATAAAGCACTCAGGGGAATGCTGCAGAGTAGCAGTTCTCAAAATATGTACGGTCTGTGGAACTGTGTGGGGTCCTGACACTTTTCAGGGGGTTTATGAGCTCAAGACTATTTTCATAATGGTAGTAAGACTTTGGATTATGATTAAAACTGCTGGCGCCTTTGCACAAATCACAGCAGTGGCACTAAAACGGCACTACTACTAGTAGGTTTTGTATTCTTCACTGCTCCACACTTGAAGTTAAACAAAAAGCCAGTTTTAAAGAATGACATTTAAGAATGTCATTATGGAATAATAAGAACTATTACTTTTATTAAATCTTAACCCTTAGTACACATATTTTGGATATTCTGTGAAAATAAGTGGGAAGCAGACTGAACTGCTGCTGCATGCCAAAACATGATGGTTGTCTCAAAGAAAAGTTCTTAGATTATTCAAGTTGCAAGCATATATATTTGCTTTTTTCATTAAATACTATTTTATTTGAAAAAATGACTACAAACAATGATTATTAAACTTGAGTATATGGCAGACTTAAAGAAAATGAATTAGCTGGGCATGGTTGTAATCCCAGTACTTGGGAGGCTGATACTGGAGGATCCGGGTTTGCAGCCAGCCTCAGCTACTTAGTGAGGCCCTCCACAACTTTGTGAGACCCTGTTTCAAAATCAAGAATAAAAAATAGGGTTAGGGGTGTACCTCGGAGGTAGAATGCCCCTGGGCTCAATCCCCAGTGCCAAAAAAAAAAAAAAAGGAAAATGAATTAAATGAGTCTGTCACTTTAAGAAAAAAAATCTAACAATACTTGCCAATGATAAAATTCCAGCTTTCAAGTAAATTCAAGTAAAAGAGAATTCTGAAAAACTTTTTTTTTTATCTCTTATAGTGAACTTGACAACTTCCCAATACTTGAGACTTTCCTGATGGGATTCGTGGTGAGATTATTGTGATTTTTCACTATATTTATGCATAGGGAAATATGTCAACATTGTAAGATATGCAAAATTCAGGAAACTAATATTTCCCAGATGACGAACGAACAATGTTACAAAACCATGCATGCGTAAAAGATCTGGTACCAGATTTTACCCTGCAATTAACCATTAAAAACTATTCCTTACTGAGTTTTGATGTATATCAAAGAATACCCACAATTATATGAACATTCTATTAACATACTTCTCTCTTTTCCATCTACACATTTGTGTAAAGCGTGATTTTCTTTATATATGCCAGCCAGACCGATATATCAGAACAGATACATGCAGAAGCAGATATGAGAATAAAACTGTTTTCCATTAAGCTAGACATTAAAGCAATTTGCAAAAATATAAAACACTGTCACTCTTCTAACTGAATTTTTGGAAATACATATTGTTCATAGTAAATGTTATTTATGTTAACATATAATGGGTTTATTATTATTACTATTGTTATTTTGGTTCAGGGATTGAACCCAGGGGCATTCTACCTCTGAGCTACATCCCCAGCCCTATTTTATTTTATTTTTTTGTTTTGAAACAGGATCTCACTAGGTTGATGAGAGTCTCACTAAGTTGCTGAGGCTGTCCTTGAGCCTGCGATCTTCCTGTCTCAGTTTCCCAAGTACTGGGATTGCAGGCATACACCACCATGCCCAGCTTATTATTATTATTTTTTTTAATTAATTAATAAATACTAAGCCGGGAGTGGTGGTGCACACTTGTAATCCCAATACTTTGGAGGCTCAGACAGGAGAATCCAGGTTCGCGGCCAGCCTCAGCAACTTAGTGAGGCCCTCTGCAGCATAGTGAGACCCTGTTTCAAAATAAAGAATAAAATAGGGCTGGGGGTGTAGCTCGGAGGTAGAACGCCCCTGGGTTCCATCCCCAGTACCACACACACACAAAAAGACTAAGAGTTAGAGAACTGTTAACTGTAGCCTTCCCTTTTTCACATTACAGGAATCCCTTCTTTTTCTATGAATAGATTCCCTAGAAAGTTGGATATAGTTTAATATTTATAGTCCCCTGCCAAAATGCACAGTTTGCTTAGACATAATTACTAAATGATAATGCTTTGAATTTATGTATTCTAAATGCACCAGAACAGATTTAATTATCCCTGGGGAGTTAAACAACAGAACTGAGAAGATCTCATGCATCAGTTTCCTGTTAGCCATATTATTAATTCTTAAGGCACAATTTTCCACTAAATTTACGAGTAGAACATGAAGCCCATGAGTGTCAGTAAAAGATAAATATGGAGCAAATTTTACTTATGTTTTTTATCTCATAGATCAGCTTCACAGATGCTACCACAAGAGGCTCTCTGCTATTACAATGCTTAGGAAGACAGTTAAGTATGAGTGATTATCAGGTGCCCTGTTCTAAGCCCTTTACATATAAACTGACAACAATCCTATGAAGTACTTACTATTATCACCACTCTATAAATTAGGAAACTGAGGCGCAGGCAGGTTGCCACCTACCTAAATCAACAATTAGTAAAGAGTAGAGCTGAAATTCACAACCCAGAAGCCTATTATTTCCAGAACCTGAGCCCTTATCCTAAATGTTAGAAATGAAATTCTAGTCTGGGGTAGAAAATAATAATTCCCTTTTATTTAAGCCCTTGGCATAGATACTTCAAAGCATCTGGCTGGACTGATAAGATAGAGGAGTTGGGGAGAGTAAGATAGATTGAGGGGTTGTCAAATGATCCCAGGACCTTTAAAAACTCTTCTTCATTTTTAGACAGGCGTTTCTTTCCATATGCCTGTATAAAGACTGCAATTAGTTTAAAAATGATTTTATCAACATGAATCATCCAACATGGAACTTGTTTTACTGGTGTTTGATTTGACAAGAACTGGCAGGGTAGGGTAGAGAATCCTAGGATGGCTGGTTAGATACACCAAGGAAAACAATAATTAAATCTTTCAAATTTAAATCTTACCATAAACTTCTCATGGCTAGTCTGTGATGAGTATGGGAGATGGTTCCTGTGATACGAGTTAGGTGAGGAAGGTCAAGGAAGTTGAAAAAAACTCAATTCCTGGGCAAGCTCAGTTTTCACTTATGAACCAAGGCCAACAGCTGCAAACTTGGTAAAACCCAGATAATACTTCCTAGTACAGCAGAGTTAACAATTTAATTAATTAATTTAGTGGTACTGGGGATTGAACCCAGGGGCATTCTGCCTCTGAGCTATATCCCCAGCCCTATTTTTAAAATCTTTTATCTTGAAACAGGGTCTCACTAAGTTGCTGAGGCTGGCTGCAAACCTGCAATCCTCCCGTCTCAGCCTCCCACATACTGGGATTACAGGTGTGTGCCACCATGCCCAGCCAGTTAACAATTTTAAGCTAAGCAAAATACTGTACCTGGGAAGATTTTCTGCCTTCATAACTGGAACAAAGACTGCTTTAAATTGTGAGCACTGGCCCTTTTCAGTTATTCACCTGTTTCCACTACACTGATCTGATCCTTTCTAACAGACTCAGAGTAAAGTCTAGTCTATGTTTTAAAAAGAAAAGACAGATATTCTTATTTATTCGAAGTTTTCAAAAAGCAATTGTTTCCCCTTCCCCAAATGAAATCTTGCCTTGAAATTCTATTTGGGGAAACAGGTAAAGAAAATGTACTAAAAATGAAATAAAAATAACACTTAAGTAGGTTGCCTATGGATTTGGGGGTGGGGAAATAAGTGTGGGATAATAAGAAGGCAGAAAGAAGGGCAGGAGGGATTCAAGGGGAAATGAGGAAACTTTTGAGTATGATGGATATATTCATTATCTTGATTGTGGTGATGGTTTCACAGGTTTATATCAAACTTTATCAAATTATTTACTTTAAACATGTGGTTTGATGTATGTCAACTGTACCCCAACAAAGCTGTTAAAAACAAAACAAAACAAAACAAAACAAAACAAAACAAAACAAAACAAAAAAACCAGAAAATACACTCAAGTTCTTTCTTGTTCTCTCACCCACATGGTGTTCCCCAGCTCCCTACACTTGGTACCCAGTATTCCAAGAAAAAAAATAGTTTGAAAACTTAATTTTAAGATTTTCCTATACTGATAACATACTTTAAGTCAGCAAACAATAACTTTGCATGTCTCCAGAGATAACAAGACGTTGTACTGCTCACTGTTCTGATCTTCACTTGTTAACAAAGCTCTCTTGAAAAGTGCAACCTTAGAGCAAAGCTAATGGATAATGAGAAAGTATAAATCTTAGCCAGGTAATGGGAAGGAAAATAGAGATAAAAATGAAAAGCAAAATAAATTTCTCATTTGTAATATATACCTAACCACATCATGACATTCAACTTTGAACAGACTAAAAAGGAATTTTAAGCATCCATATTTTTACAGATTATAAAGGCTATTTGCTTATCATAAAAAATTCAGAGAAAGCAGAAAAACAAATGCCTAAACACTGTGGGACTAAGAAATTGATTTTTGATATTTAGGTGTATGATTGAAATGTACAGAAAATGCTATATAAATTAAAATACTAAGAAAAATTATTTAGATATACTTGCTTTGTTTCCCAACGTATCTTATATTAAGCTAAATAGCATTAAAGTGGCTGGAAGGATGTCAAAATGAGAAAAAAAATTCTGTTTTAGTAGTAAAGTATAATACATTTCAGTATAACTCTGAAACAAATATAAACAACCCATATCATTAAATATTGAAAGCAAACTATTTTATTACCAAATCAGAATGCTATATCATTCAGTAAGAGATGCTAGCTGTTCATATACTCACGACTCCCAACATCCTCTACAAAAGTCATGTCCACAGGGCATATCCACCGGGTCTTCAAATACAGAAATACTGCACATACAAATGTCACACTGGAGAAGAACAACAATGACTTCAGAGCCATACTTTGGAGAGAGAATAATACATTCATTTTGTTCATTAGTGTAAAGGCAAGAATTTTAGTATAGTAATTACAAATTTTAAAAGTATTTCAAGGTTATAAGGGCAGCTGAATGTTAAGAGTGCCTATCTTTTAATAACAAATACCATGACTACCACATTATAAACTACTGTGGGATTTAAATGGTTTAATGTGAAAGTCAAACTCTTTAATTCCAAATTTAGGGATTAATCAGCATTTGTGTATTGGGAAAAGGAAATACAAGAAATAAATAATTACAATGTATTCAGACAAAGATCCCATTGAGTGCTGCAAAATAACCACTTTAATACCATGTCCTTAACCCTACATTTACTCTGGACAATCTATACAAAGTAACCTTGTGTTTTTAAAATAGCAACTGAAGATATTAAGAGTAGCAATATAAGGCTTTTTAAGCA
Source organism: Glis glis (assembly GCA_004027185.1). NCBI lineage: Eukaryota > Metazoa > Chordata > Mammalia > Rodentia > Gliridae > Glis > Glis glis. The sequence goes on along the minus strand of PVJS01042400.1, from coordinate 10,078 downwards.
AGGAACCCTGCTATAAAACTGTATCTTCTCAACAATGACTTGACTAAATGCAAACTTCATAATGTGACAGATGAGAATTATAAATGTAGGATTCTGTTTCTTAAAATGGCCAAGATAAACAAGGAGTGCTTTCATATTAATCATAAATTTTGAGTGGCTAAACCATTCAAGAAACATCAAAATTTCCTACACAGCATATCATCCTATGCCAATTTAAAAACCCACACAAGGGTAGTATTGTTCCTTAATAAAAAGGAAACATTTATTATGGAAATGCATCTAAGTGGCAAACTCCAGAAACTCTGCTGAAACAAATATATGATCATCAATATACTGTAAATGTTGAAAAATTAGTAGCTTTCAAGAAATTATAGATGTTTTTGTAGTTTTGGTTTAAAGTATATATCACAAATTTAATTTTTAATATTTAGGATGTTGTATTTAAACATACTAAAGCTTTTACGTGAAAATACAGTAAATGATTTCCACAAACTGTTTTGTGTATGGATGAGAAAAGAAAATCTTTCAATCTATAGTTTAGAGATCAGAAAAAAATATTCTGTGGTAGTATTTACCAAAGCATGAAAATAATTGAAACTTTAAAGAAGGGCACAGGATTCTATTACAAGAACACAACCAGAAGCTCCATGAAATAATATAAAAGACTAAACACAAAGCTACGGGAAGTATACCATATACTAAACCATACCAAACTGGTGTCTAAATCCCCAGGAGATAAACTGATTTCATCAGGAGAGGTGACAGAAGAGCGTGTAGTCCTTGGAGTTCTTGGAGAAGGGAGCGTGTCCCAGGCATTATACCCACTTGGTGGTGGAGTTGGCATTTGAACACCTGAACGTTGGCAACAGTTCTCTGGATTAGACATCCAAGCTTCAAGTAATTTCTCCCTGTCCCAGTCTTTAAGAAAAATGGAATGGATATCTCTCAAAAACCAGAACTATGGTAAGTTTTAAAAGATACATAAAAGCAAAAGAAACAGTGAGGATAAATATAAAAGATATGTCATCTAAGGAAAATAACATAGTATTTATATATAAGTCGTAACTGCAACTGAATAATGACTATGTTAAATTTATTAACATTTTTAAACAGAATTTAAATGGTTATATATTCTACTGTGGCTTAAAACAGTATAAATATGTAACAAGCTCAAAACTCTCAGTAATTTCAAATAAAACAGATGACACATTACTTTTAAAATTTACTAAATTTTTATTTGTGTAAATTTTAATTTAGCCTCTTTACATTTTTGGTATGTAATTGGCCTCACTAGTTTAAGTTGCAAAATGATTGTAGTCATTATAAACACGTCAAAATATCAACAGCAGGTCTTAAAAATCATTTGATAAACAGCTTGAAAGCAGAAGGAGCTTCCCACGGGATTTGGGTTATAAATAAAGTTTTAGTAAAGTACATATAAATTCTGTATTACTTGAGCTCAAATCTGGCCTAACCAAAAAAGACTGTCTTTCTACTATGAACACTTATAAAATGGCCAAGTGAATCATGCCATGATAAAGTCCAGAGCCATAAAAACCTAACCTTTTAAAAACAACAATATCTAATATTTTGCTTGGTGTTTTACACACATTATTCAATTTATTCCTCCCAGCAAACTTTTCAGTCATTATTTAGGCGAAGAAGCCAAGACTTAGGAAGTTTATATAATTTGCCCAACCTGACATAGAGACTTGAAATCCCTGATTCCAAAGCTGCATTCTTTCCATTATTACAAACTATTTCTCAAGTGTATTAAAAGGGGTAAATTTATTCACTGTAGGTCCTTTCTACAAAATTTGAGAGCTCAAAATACAAATAGCTAGCTGGGTGTGGTGGTATACACCTGTAATCCCAGTACTTGGGAGGCTGAGACAGGAGGATTATATGTTCAAAGCCAGCCTCAGCAACTTAGCGAGGCCCTCACAAACTTAGTGAGACCCTGTTTCAAAAATTAAAAAATAAAACAGGGCTGGGGGGTAGCTCAGAAGTAGAATGCTCCTGGTTTCAATCCCCAGTACTGCAAACAAAAGAAAACAAACAAATAGCCGTGGAAATTCTCAACACCAGAGTTTTTCAGCTATCTTAAGCCAATGTATTTGGCAGTTTTACAGGATAAGTCTGACTTGGACATGCAGTGAAGACTGAGGAAGTGTACATTCAGCCAAGGAAACCACAAGTGCAAAAGCACAGAAGTATAAATGAAAGACTTAAATAGTTTTGTAAAATTGCAGTCTAGGATGTTGTGGTTTAGAGAGATGGGAAGTAACATGGAAAATAGGGGTCAGATTACATAGGGGAAGGAAAATCTAAAAGACTGAAAAAAAAAACCCTGCATATGAGTGCATTTCAGGAAATATTGCCAGACAAACATCAGTGTTCTGATACATCATTACTTTAACTGAGATCATGGCCTATATACAATATTTCACTTTTTATGCTCCTACAAACTATCTTCTGAATTCCACATTAATTAATTAATTAATTAATTAATTTATGGTACTTGGGCATTCTACCTCTGAGTTACACTCCCAGCCCTATTTTTTATTTTGAAACAGGGTCTCACGAAGTTGCAGAGGGCCTCACTAAGGAGCTAAGGCTGGCCGCGAACCTGGATCCTCCTATCTCAGCCTCCCAAATACAGAGATTACAAGCGTGTGCCACCACGCCTGGCAATTCCGCATATTTTAAATATTGCAGTAGAGAGCTGGGCGTGGTGGTGCATGTCTATAATCCCAGTACTTGGGAGGCTGAGACAGGAAAATCACAGGTTCGAGGACAGCCTCAGCAAGTAGTGAGTCGTTCATCAACCTAGCTCGGAGGTAGAATGCCCCTCGGTTCAATCCCCAGTAAACACACACACACACACACACACACACACACACACACACACACACACACACTGCAGTAGAAATCTAAAATTTCTACCTGTAAGGAAAGTTTATATGTATATATACAATAGGCATTTACATTTCTTACAAAGAGCTATGAGTTTTGCTTCCAAAATATATGGCATAAAATTTAGCAAATCTTTAGCTGGGCATGGTTGTACATGGCTGTAATCCCAGTACTTGGGAGGCTGAGACAGGAGGATCACCGGTTCAAAGCCAGTCTTAGCAACTTAAGCTGTCAGCAATTTAGCAAGGCCCTGTTTCCAAATAAAAAATAAAATAGAGCTAGGGTGTACCGTGGAGGTAGAATGTCCCTGGGTTCAATCCCTAGCACCACCACCACCAAAAAAAAAAAAAAAAAAAAAAAACAACCAAAGCAAATCTTTGAAGGCCGAGACAGGAGGATCACAAATTCGAGGCCAGCACATGGTAACTTAGGGCTGGGGTATAGCTCAGAAATAGAACACCCCTGGGTTCAATCACCAGTACGCCCCCACACAGAATTAGCAAATCAGCTGGGTACAGTAGAGTACACCTGTATTCCCAGTACTTGGGAAGCTGAGACAGGAGGATCACAGGTTCAAGTCAGCCTCAGTAACTTAGTGAGACTGTTTCAAAAAACAAACAAACAAACAAAAAAAAGGGCTGGGGGTGCAGCTTGAAGAACGCCTCTGGGTTCAATCCCCTGTACTGTGTGTGCGCGCACACACACACTCAGAGCTATAATACTTGATGATAAATACACCTACTGAAATTGAACCAAGAGGATATAGAAAACTTAAATAGACCAATAACAAGCAGAGAGAGAGAAGTGGCAATAAAGAGCCTTCCCACAAAGAAAACTCCAGGACCAGACAGATTCCCAGCTCAATTCTATAAGACCTTTAAAGAAGCACTAAGCCCAATGCTCCTCAAATTATTCATGAAATAAAAAGAGATGGGATAATTCTAAACTCACTCTACAAAGCCAGTTATCACCTTGATACCAAAACTGAATAAAGATACCTCAAGGAAAGAAAATTATAGACCAATATCCCTGATGAACATAGATGCAAAAATTATCAATAAAAATACTAGCAATTCACATTCAAAACCACGTCAAGCAGATTGTACACCATGACCAAGTTGGTTTCATTCCAGGGATGCAAGGTTGGTTCAACATACCCAAGTCAATAAATGTAATTCAGCTGGCATGGTGGCACACACTTGAAATTAATCCTAGTACTTGGGAGGCTGAGACAGGGGGATTGATTGTAGGTTCAAGGTCAGCCTCAACAATTTAGCAAGACCCTATTTAGAAAAAAAAAAAGCCAGGCGTAGTGGTGCACACTTGTAATTCCAGTACTTGGGGTTCGAGGACAGCCTCAGCAAGTAGTGAGATTCTCATCAACCTAGTGAAACTCTGTTCCAAATAAAAATAAAATAGGGCTGGGGATATTGCTAAGAGGTCGAATCCCCCTGGGCAAAATCCCCAGTACCACAAAAAGAAAAAAAAAAAAAAAGGACTGGAGGTGCAGCTCAGTGGTAGAATGCCTCTGTGTTCAATCCCAGTACCAAAACACACATACACAAAATGTAATTCATCATATAAATAGAACAAGAACAAAACTCAAATGATCATCGCAATAGATGCAGAAAAATTAAACACCCATTCAAGTTAAAAACACCAAAGAAATTAGGGATAGAAGGAACTTACCTCAACATCATGAAGGCAAAATATGATAAAAACCCAAAGCAAACATTATACTGAATGGGGAAAAAAATGAAAGCATTTCTTTTAAAATCAGGAACAAGCTGGGCATAGTGGTACATGCCTGTAACCCTAGTACTTGGGAGGCTGAGACAGGTCTTGAGGCCAGCCTCAGCACCTGAGTGAGGCCCTCAGCAATGTAGGGAGACCCTGTTTCAAAATAAAAAATAAATAAATAAAATAGGGCTGGGGGTATAGCTCAGAGGTAGAATGTCCTTGGATTAAATTTCCAGTACCACAAAAATAAATAAAATAAAACAATAGAGAAAGAAGAACTGAAATTATCTGTTTGTAGATGACATGATCCTATACTTAGAAGATCCAAAAAACTCAATGAGAAGACTTCTAGAGCTGATAAATTCAGCAAAGTAGTAACCAGATACAAAATAAATTTACAAAATTCGATAGTTTTTTCTATACACCAACCATGAGTCCACTGAAAAAGAAATGTGGAAAACAATTCCATTCACAATAGCCTAAAAAAAGGAATAAATCTTACTAAGGAGGTAAAGGAGCACTGCAATGAAAATTATAGACAGTAAAGAAAGAAATGGAAGAGGACCTCAGAAGATGAAGACCTCCCATGTTCTTGGATAGGCAGAATAAATATTGTCAAAATGGCCATACTACCCAAAGCAACCTAAAGATTTGATGCAATCGCTATTAAAATACCAATGATATTCTTCACAGAAATGGAATTAGTCCTAAAATTCATATGGAAAAACAAAAGACCCAGAATAGCCCCAACAATTCTGAGCAATAAGAACCATGCTAGAAGCAACATAGTACCTGATTTCAAATTATACTACTGAGCTATAGTAACAAGAACAGCATGCTATCGACACGAAAACACACAGATCAATGGAATAGAAGATACAAACACAAATCCACACAGTTAGAGCCAGTTGATTTTTGACAAAGAAGCCAAATACATATGTTGGAGAGAAGACAGCCTTTTCAACAAATGGCGCTGGGAAAACTAGATATCCATATGTAGAAGAATGAAATTAGACCCCAATCTCTCATCCTGCACTAAAGTCAATTCAAGATGGCTCAAAAACCTATAAATTAGACCAGAAACACTGCAATTACTAGAAGAAAACACAGGACCAACTTTCCAACATATAGGCACTGGTAGAGACTTCCTCAATAAGGTCCCCAAAGCTTGGGAAATAAAACCAAGAATCAATAAGTGGAAATAGCATCAAATTAAAATGCTTTTTTGCAGCAAAGGAAACAAACAAGAGTCTGAAGAGAGAGCCTACAGAATGAGAGAAAATTTTGCCAGTTACTCCTCTGATAGAGGACTAATATCTAGAGTATACAAAGAACTTAAAAAACTTAACACTAAAAAAACCAAATACCTCCCTTTTTTTAAAAAAAAGGGGGCAACTGAACTGAATAGAAACTTTTCAAAACAAGAAATGGAAATGGCCAAAAAAAGGCAAGCGTGGTGGTGCACACCTGCAATCCCAGTACTTGGGAGGCTGAGAAAGGAGAATCACAGGTTTGAAGCCAGCCTCAGCAACTTAGAGAGGCTCGCAACAACTTAGTGAGACCCTGTTTCTAAACAAAAAATAAAATAGGGCTGGGGGTGTAGCTCAGAGGTAGAATGCCCCTGGGTTCGATCCCCAGCACCACACTTACACACACACACACACACACACACACACACACACACACACACACGAAATAGCCAATAAATACCTGAAAAATATTCAATATCATTAACAATCAGGGAAGTGCAAATCAAAACTATACTGAGATTCCATCTAAGTTCACTTAGAATGGCAATCATTAAGAATATAAACAATATTGATTTGCATACTATAAATAATTCTATTTAACTCTAGTAAAGCATTATGTCATTTGCAGGAAAATGGATGAAACTAGATAATATTATGCTGAGATCAGCCAGCCTCAGAAAGTCAAGGGTCATATGTTTTCTCTCATTTGTGAAAGCTAGAGAGAGAAGAGCAAAGAAAAAGGGCCTCAGATAAATGAGAAAAACCAGTAGAAGAGTGGAAGGAGACTAGGGAAGGGAGGCAGAGGGGGGCAAAGGGAGGCTTGATGAAGAAAACAGTTCAAATAATACTATGTCCATATAGGAAGGTATCACTACCATCACTAACATGTATGGGAAGGAGGTGAGTGGGGTAGGATCAGGAGGGAAACACGTCAAGGGCTGTGTGCATGTATGTTTGTACCACTTTGAATCTCACTATGATGATGAATAATTACAATAAAAGTATATTAAGAATAAAATACTAGAGACATTTTCAGGATTTCAATTATCATCTATTCACTGATGCATTATAAAAATCTATTTCCTGCCCAAATGATTCTGAGCTCTAGACAATTTCTCCATTTGGTTTTCTCAAAGTCACTGCTTACCACACAGTAAAGAACTTAGTAACTGACTGAATTAGTAACTGACTGAATTTCCGCTGAAGCCAAGAAAATGATAAGCATCACTAATAATGAGTGTTACACAGGAGTGCTGGCCAATATAATTAAATCAGAGAAAAGATAAGAAAAAAGATGGGGGCAGAATTACCATGATTTACAAATGATATAATCACCCTCCTTATAATCCTAGAAAAACTCTGAGGGATGGTTTGAATATAATATATACAGTTTTACTTCTGGCAATGGTGAAGTAGCACGTATCAGACCAACTCTCCTATTATAACAACTATCACACCTATTTGAAGACAGTAGTGAGCAATCAAAAACAGGTAGAAAGTGGAGAGGAGATGACTCGTGGCCAAATGAAGAAGCATTGTATGAGTGCCTGTTTCTCCACATTTCTGCCTGTGGGAAGATTCCATTTGGCACCGGACAGTAACCTGAAATTATATTAGCTTGAAGAAATGAGATTAGATTCAGGGTGACCAGAGCACCCGGAAAATGAGGGAGGGTGTTCTATAAAAATCCATAGATATGCGGAATATAGACTTTCCAAATCTCTGACTAGGGCCTGAATTATGCATGTGGGGGACAGATTCCAACCAGTTACAATAAGAGTGGGAGACACAGAAGTGTGAGTAGTCAACAAATAAATATCAAGACTCAGAGGAGTGTAACAGAAGTCAGAATCTCTTCAAATACATCTTTTGGGGACCGAACCTAGGACCTTGTGCCTACAAAGCAAATGCTCTACCACTGAGCCACACCCCTACTCCAATATGTCATTTCGTTGTTTGGTATTCTTCTGCAGTGCTGGGGATAGGACCCAAGGTCATGCACATGCTAGCCAAGCACTCTACCACTGAGCTACACTCCCCCCAGCCCCTCCAATGTATCATATTAAATGTCAAGTTCAAATACAAGTCCAAAATTAAAGACACAAGTCCCAATTACGGATATATGGAAAAACGGGAAAATGTAAGAAAATGCAGTCAGTGCAGACCAACCCTGAGATGATTCACATATAAGAATTAGTAACCATCAAAGACTTAAATAACAACTTTATGCTGGAGATCATAAAAAATATTGTGTAAACAACAAAAAGACAGGAAAAGTTGGTAAAGAAATACAAATTGTGAAAACGAACCAAATGGAAGCTTTAGAACTAAAAAGCAATATCTGAAAAAATAAATCACAGGATCAGCTTGAGTTTAGAGATGAAAAAGAGATCAGAGGGAAAATCTGGTGAGCTTGAAGTTATATCAATAAAAATGATCCAATCTAAAGAATAGAGAAAAAAGATGAATTTATTTTGAATACATATGGCATTTAAAGGAAAATCTATAACACTGTCATATGATATTTATGATATACATAGTTTACTTATAGCATAAAAGACGGGACATGGATCCATATATAGTTGTGAGGATCTTGTATTTGGTGTGAAGTGGTACCACACTAACTCTAAGTAGACTAAAGAAGAAAGGATACAGTAGTCAGAGAGCAGTCTTTTTTTTTCTTTTTCAGAACTGGGGATTGAACCCAGGGGCATTCTACTTCCGAGCTACACCCCCAGCCCTATTTTTTATTCTTTATTTTGAAACAGCATCTCACTAAGTTGTGGAGGGCTTCACTAAGTAGCTGAGGCTGGCCACGAACCTGTGACCCTCCTGTTTCAGCCTCCCAAATACTGGGATTACAAGCATGTGTCACCACGCCCGGCAGATAGCAGTCATTTTTTTAAAAAAATGCAAACAAGAATAAATAAAATCCCAACAGGTAATTAAAATCAAATTCTAAAATTATTCAAGCAATTCAAAAGAGAGCAGGGAATAAGTAACAGAGGAAGAAAAGCCAGAAGAGACGGGGGGGGGGCAAAAAAGTGAAATGAAAGACCTAAATCCAACTATAGCAATAATTTCACTAAAAATAAATGAACTAGCCGGGCGTGATGGTGCACACTTGTAATCCCAGTACTTGGGAGGCTGAGACAGGAGGATCTGGGTTCGTGGCCAGCCTCAGCTAATTAGTGAGGCCCTCCCCAACTTAGTGAGACCCTGTTTCAAAATAAAGGAAAAAAAAACAGGGCTGGGGGTATAGCTTGGAGGTAGAATGCCCCTGGGTTCAATTCTCAATACTGCCAAACTAGCTAGCTAGCTAGCTTACCTAATAGTCCAATGAAAAGGTAGTGTATTAGAAGAGATAAGAAAAAAAAAGCAAAGCTGGGTGTGGTGGCACACACCTGCAATCCCAGTGCTTGGGGAAACAGGAGGATTGCAGGTTTAAGACCAGCCTCAGCAACTTAGCAAGACTCTCAGAAACCTATTGAGACTCTGTTATACCCCTGGGTTCAATCCCCAGTACCACACACATACATGTACACAAAACCCTCAACCAAACAAAAAAGGACATATATAAATGCACATTCATAAATGGGTATTTTACCATCCCTCTATCACCAACCTGTACAACTAGGCAATAAATATTAATAAAGACACTGACAATTTAAATAACATTATCGATGTTAATAGAACTCTACACTGGACAGGTGCAGAATACATTCTTTTCAAATGCACATGGTACAGTCATTAAGAGAAATGATATATTAAGCTATTAAACAAGTCTTAACAAATTCTAAAAGATTGAAATTTTACTTAGTGGACTGAAGTGGAAATAATAGGATACCTAGAAAAACCTTAAATATTTGGAAATTGAACTGTATCCTTCTAAATAACAGATGAGTCAAAGAAGAAAGGGCAATTTAAACATTTTTGTTAAATGAATGATAGTGAGAAGATGGCGGCAGAGTAGGGACACCGAGAGGAGCCTGTCTCTAAATTCTCTCGGGTGCTCCAAACGGAACAGCCATACAAATCCCACACGACTTCCGTGGGGGATAGCAACTAAAGATAGTAACATTTAAGAATACATAGAAGCCCACTGATTAATACCCAGACAGAAAAAGGGAGGCGACCAACCAGAGACGGGGGAACAATAGCCCCGTCCCGGA